>OX235262.1:196067340-196089772 GCA_944472135.2 Trichobilharzia regenti | reverse complement strand
GTCCCTTCTGAGATTCGAACCTGCATCATAGATACGCCTTGCTGACTGGTGAGTGCCAACTAGCACGAAACCTAGGTCTGGCAAGGCTTCCTGTGGCCGATTGCCTCCAACCATCTAATACCATCAGATAAATAAATAAATAAATAATTCCTTACTAAATTCTCTTGTTTTCTGCTGTTTTATATGATCAAAATATTCAAAGTGTGTTGAGTCAATGCACAACACCTATGCCAGATATGACTGTAATACACACATACAAAAACTGCGGGATTATTTTATTTAATTCCTACACGTTCCCATCGGAACATAGGGCTTCAAGCTAGAGGCTTGAAGTTTTCGGTACCAGTGGTATTTATTTTTTATGTGATGGAGTTGCTAGCCTCAGGCCTGATCTCCTCTCTTTAACAGTCTTAGCGAGGTGATTGACTGGTTTCAACATAGAACTTTGCACAGATATGCAGCATTTCCAGTCGCCACACTTCACTTTGTATACAGACCAAGAGAGGAAAGTAAAACGAACCGCAAAATAAAGACAGTAAACAGAGATATGAGGCGAAAACAATAGTAATATCGAAGAACCATATAGTTTTATTGAGTATTATGAGTCAAAAGGAGTGGATGCAACTGCACTAGCCATTGAGAACGATTTTGAGCCATATCACCAACTGTCTCATTGATTTTTACCATCCCGAGGACCCCAACCAGACAGAAGTCTACACCTTCCTACGTGGATTAAACCAACTGCTTTGAACTTCACTGAATGATAAAGCCACGTTTGACCACCACTAGCTCTTTTCCGACCTAATCCTATATCAGCCAACATTGACCATAGTGGAAGGCGATCGATGGCCAGGGATGCATGCGTAACACATATCCCAACCATACCAGTCAATGTAGCTTCATAGTCTCGTCGATTGACTTCTCCTCCTTACCTAGCACACAACTAAATCCTAACCTCAATATTGCTTACCCAACTATACCCTTTCACATGGGAGATAGAACGCAGGCACCTATAATCAAAGACAGCTAGTCTTTTTATGTCCTTCACTCTCAATGGCCATCTCTTGCTCACAGCCATAAAGGAGGACAGAGCGGACTGCTGAGCAGTACACATGCCTTTTGATCGATAGCTGGATACTATCACGTATACTCCAAAGATGGCGAAAACTGTCACATACGAAACGAGCCTTCTGTGTCAGTGCTGAGATTTCGTCAACGATCAACTCTCTGGGACCGGCTGATGCGAATTCCAAAATAAATGAAGTGGTCAACACGCTTTACCACTTCACTCCCTATTTCTAAACTAGGAGTTAATGAAGTCCACTTCTGTAGCCTAGTCATCTTATATATATATATATATATATATATATATATATATATATATATATATATATATATTTGGCGGGACCGAATTACATGCCAAACATTCGAAGATTGCAACTCAAGGTGTCCAGAAGACTGCTCTATTTTGTCAGCATCTCCACTTAAAGGACTATATCATCTGCATATTCTAAATCAACGAGACTACTATTACCTGGTGGTAACAAGTCAATCCCTGACTCATTGAAGTCAGTTAGGACTAAGTCCATTAGTAAATCTATGATGAAATTGAATAGAAATGGGGATAGTTGGCATCCCTGACGGACACCACTAGTCGTCACCAATTCAGATGACAACACGCTGTAAGCTCCCACTGGCTGATTGCATGAGCTCGAGTAGAGTGAGTGCCTTCATCAGTGCAATGTATTTTCCAGGTATTCCTTTCACGGCCAAACATCGTCATAGTACCTCCCAGTTAACGGAATCAAATGCCGCTGGTAGGTCAAGAAATACGACGATTGTTAGACACTGACGGTAAGTATGCATATGTATCAGAATTCGTCGAGGGATGAAGATATGATCAATATACCCTCTTCCGAATCTAAAGCCTGCCTGGTTCTCTTGTGTTCGTTCCTCCCGAGAACCGCTTAGTTTACGCATGATTATTAAACTTAGAACTTTAGATACCATATTTGTCAAGCTAATCCCCCCCTGTGATTATCACAGAAAGACTTGTTTCCCTTCTTATATATCTGGATAACCAATGACTTACAGCAACCCGATGCGACTTCCTCTGATTCCCAAACGCTGCTTAATACCTTAGTCTTAGTGAGGTAAAAGAGTGCGTTGGCGGCCAAGGATCGAACCCCAAACCACGTGCATGGTTGGTGAGCATTCTAACGCTGTACCACTGACGGATAAGCTACACGACATTATGCGATACCTCAAATAAGCTTCACATTTGAACTGTATCATAAAATGAACAAGCAAATGACTTGAACTTCGTGAAAAATGAAACAGAACATCTAAATGTCAGTTCAGTGAAGCATAATCTGTTGTATTTCTCTTTATAAAAAAATAGAATTATCCAGTTTAATTTCATTCACAATATGAGATCATATTTGTCTGAGAATGTATAAAATACAGAAATATACACCCACATATACACATATATACACACACACATGCATAAAAACAGTAATAGTAAGTAACATATCATACATTTATAACAGAAAGGCAGGACATTTGCTCCATATAAAAATTGTACAGATGGGTTATTTTTTCCTAAAAAAGCTGGTAATCGACTGTACACCCTTTGGTATTTTCGCCTTCTTTGATACTGGCTAAAAAAATCATATCAGATCAGATCAAATCGAATCAAATCAATAGAAAGAAAATAAAATAAAAAATTAAGATTAGTTATCTGCAATATGATCATCAAAAATGAATCCTAACTTCTACCAGTTCGTAATTTTCGCACGAACACCAGCCAATGTCACCGGCAAGTATTTGTCCTCACTCCCGACCTGGTGGTGAACCCCACTGGTCACAACCTATCATTTTTCCTAATTTATGATGCTTCGTATCCTAAATGAGTGAGTTTCATTCACTAACCAACGACAAACATTTACCGTCATCATAACTGATCACTTTTCAGTGGATTCGCCGAAAACAGACTCTTCGTTGAAATGTTTGTTGTTATATTCATGAGAGTACATTAGTCGATGAGATAGGGGGTCTTCATTGAATAAATTATGTATGCCTGTGACCAGAGCTCTAGATACGGCTTCATCAATCTGAAACCAGTTTGGAAATTTTTTGCACTCAACCAGCATAAAGAACAAGATTGACATTTACAGCATAAATGTTAATTTAGTCAGTGCTTCTTTCTATACGAGTTAGAAGCTTGATTAGCGTGCCACGTAAAGGATTTCCAATAGCCAGCCACAGACTTTTATCAACAGCTGGCTCCATAGTGATGATGTATCAATTGACTTTCCCTCCTTATCTAAGTCGTATACACATCCTTTGATCGATCGCGAGCCGCATACCACGTTTATGCCAGATATGATGTCATTTGGCCAAATAAGACTTCTCTGTCGGTGCTGGGGTTACGTCAGCAATCAACTCGCTGGGGCTGATGCAACTTCCCGCCCAAATAAGTGAAGTAGTCAGCAAGCTCTATCACTTGACTTCCTATCCTTAAGTTAGGAATCGATGCAATCCGATCTTGTAGTAGTACCATCTTACATTTAACACGAGTGAATCACATAGCAAACATTTAAATATTTCTGAACAAGGTGTTCTGAAGAATCTGCATTTTGTCAGCGTCTTCACCTTCATCATCCGCATACTCTAGCTGAGCAAAACTGTCCCCTGGTAACAAGTCAATCTCTAAGTCACTGAATTTAAAATTAGGGTTGATTCTATTAAAAAAGACAAAGATTGAGTAAGGTGAATCATCTGACTTGTAGGATGATTAAACATTCGAATGACTGCACATCGCATATTTTTCCAGTTGTATAAAAATAAAAGAGAAAAATCGGTCACTTTAAAAAAAGAGGACATACCTCGTTAGTCTTCGATTCTTTCAACTTTAAAACAGATGAATAGTCTTCTTTAGGTTGACAATTCTTTGACTAGTATAGTTGAAAAAGAATTTAAGCATATATACTCATTGTGTGCATATGTATGTGTGTGTATAACACAACAAAACAAATGAACGTATGAAATTAGAAGGTAATTGGTTACAGGATTTCATCATGAACTGACATTGGTTACAGAACCACTAGAAAACCTGGGAGTACTGGACTGTTGTTTCGTTCTAGTTTGGACTTTCAGCAGCACGCACTCATCACAGGGGTTCAAACTCAAGACTTCTGGTTACAAGATCAGGGAGCTCGTACACCATTCAGCCACTGGGACCCAATCCAATGGCCTATGAATTCTAACTTCTACCAATTCACGACATGGCGCGACCGCTAACCGATGTCTTCGGCGAGTCTCTGTCTGTCTGTCTGTCTGTTTTCGACATAGAACTTTGCACAAATGTGCGGAAGTTCAAGTCGCCACACTCCGTGTAGCACGCGAAGCAAGAGAAGAAAGTACAAGAAAAGCATAATAGAGACAGTGAGCAGAAGTGTGAGACAAAGGAGAATAAAGAATAACAAAACAGTTTCATTGGAGATCATAAGTCACAGGGAGTGGATGCATCTGCACCAGCCACTGAGAACGATTTTGAGCCATGTCACCAATTGTTTCCAACCATAGATTTTTACCGTCCCGAGGACCCCAACCAGTCAGGAAGTCTACACCTTTCTACGTGGCTTAGACCAACTGTTGTGGATTTCATTGACTGATGCCATGTTTTTGTTTGACCGCGCTAGCTTTTTTCCAGCCTGACCCTATATCCGCTAACATTGCTCGTCGAGGAAAGCGATGACTTGGCATACGTAACACATGTCCTAACCATCTCAGTCTTTGTAGCTTCGGCGAGTATTTGTCTCCACATCCGATCTGCTAGTCGCCGAAGAAATTGGTCTAGCGGTCGTGTCGTGTAGTGAATTGGCAGAAGTTAGAATTCATGAGCCATTGGATCAGGTCCCAGTGGATGATCGCTGGTCTTGTAACCAGAAGTCCTGAGTTTGAACCCCTGTGGTGGGTGCAGACTGTTGAAGAGCCCAAAACTAGGACGAAATGGCTGTCCAGTACTCCCAGGTTTCCCAATTGTTCTATAACCAATGTCAGTTCATGATGAAATCCTGTAACCAATACTTGAATAGAAGGTAATTTTTGTGCAGCTATCGAAAAACAGAGAAGCTAAATGTTACTCAACAACTATTTTAATCTCCATGATAGGGCAATGAGCTAACTTACCTTAGCTTTTGTGTGAACGTTAGTGATATTACCTGGCTAGCCAAACATCAACAAGTGGAATGGACTTTTTAACTAGCGTTTCAGTTGTTGGAAATCAAACGCCTACACCAATGAGCTACAAATCCACAGGGTATGGAGGCATTATAGCTTGTGTCTCATCTGAGATTGTTGGTGGCAAACGTCAGCCGGCTTTGCTTGACCTAGGATTCGTGCTAGCAAGCACTCATCAGTAAGGCGTATTTACAACCTTGAAGGAGAACTCATGTCCCTTCTGAGATTCGAACTTGCGTAACAATCCAACAAGAGGTTAATCCCAAGTCCGAATAACTCAGTGAGAACGTCTCTGCACTGCACCACTGAGTGATTCGGCTTCGAGTTTCAGAAGGGATATGGGTTTCTTTAAAGGTTGCAGATACGCCTTACTGATTGACTGACTGGTGAGTATCAACTAGCAAGAAACGTACATCAAGTAAGCGCCTTCCTGTGACCGACTGCTTCAAACCATCAATATCAACAATTTACAGTGCACCGTGATGGCGAGCCATC
Source organism: Trichobilharzia regenti (assembly GCA_944472135.2). Lineage (NCBI taxonomy): Eukaryota > Metazoa > Platyhelminthes > Trematoda > Strigeidida > Schistosomatidae > Trichobilharzia > Trichobilharzia regenti. Next base: position 196,084,030 of record OX235262.1, on the reverse strand, counting down.
TAGAATGGTGGCCAAATTGCAAACTTGACTGACGACAGAATTTAGTCTACACCAAAGAAAAGACTAGACATACATTACAATTACTGAATTGAATTTTTGATTTTCCCGTCGATTGTTTGGACCGAAGTGCTCGGTCTCAGGTTGACATGTCGGCTTCTTGTGCAGATGCTTCGACGATGTCTGAGCCGACATGTCAACCTGAGACCGAGCACTTCGGTCCAAACAATCGACGGGAAAATCAAAAATTCAATTCAGTAATTAATATGACCCGTTGCACAAGAGGTGGCTCTCGTGGCCCAAGTGGTCTAGTGGATAACGCTTTGGCGTTTGAAACTATGGGTACTGGGTTCAAGCTTCGGTGGGAACGTCATCACTCACTGAGAAATGCAGGTACATCCGGCTGACGAGTCCCAAATAGGACGAAATGTGATTCCTGGATTCCACTGCTAGCCACCATCCACCAATTGTATACACATTACAATAGTTACTAACTAGTCTCTAATCAAAGCTTATCTCATCTATTTGTACAGATGAGTATCTAAGAGTTTATACGAATTATGATCAAGATCCGACCGGATTGTTCCACATACATCATGTGCCAAATAAAAATTAGACACATGTAAATATTATAATTGTATGAATCTTAGATAAAATTGAAATAAACAATTTCACCATTTTGTCCAACAAATCGATCTGAACATTTTTAAGCAAATAAATAGAATTCTAACAGAAAATTATAAAGCAAAATTATAAGACAAAAGGATTCACTGAAGTAACGTGTAATTTATTTTATTCTTAAAACCACAGATTATTGGAGAGAGAGAATATTTCTTTTGGATAACATTCTCTCTTCAAGTTCTATAATTATATATTCCTATTACATAAAGGTCTTTCATAAGAATAAATCACTAAACTTCGCCTCCTTAGAATGTATCTACCACCAGTTCGACTGCTCCTGCAGAGATACCTACATTAGGGGTACAATTAAGCAAGAGATAAACAGGATCTATTTTTGTAGCTCTGTTGTTTTAACACACCTCAAAGACAGGGGCATAAAGTTGACGTTAACACGATAATTTTAAAGTTATTTGTCTCATTTCAACTAATTTCAGCTTTGCTTCACGAGTTTGTCTTCTAGATAGAACTGAAGCTATCAGAACCCGCTTGAAAAAGCCAAACCTACGTGTTCAGAAGGAATTCGGACAGCCACATTCCTTACCTTGACACCATTGATATATGGATGTGAAAGCCTGACTATTTTGCCCTAACCCTATGCAGTCTTTTAAAAATTGTAATTGTCCAAATTATTTTTTTCTTATTTTTTCTGACTCCATCTGTATTTGTTTATCACATAGTCTTCAAGAGTTGGTTTGTAAGGATTAGTTTTGTTTTTACGAGTTGATCACGGATTGATAAAAGTTAGAGAACCATTTAAAATCAGCACTGGAGTATTGGACAGCTGTTTCATCCTAGTCTAGGAATCGTCGGCAGTACGCACTCACTACCAGAGTTCGAACCTAGGACCTTCCGGTAACAAAGCAAGCTTGTCTTGCTTTTCCGATTCTCGCTTTGATATCCTCGTCAGTTCCGTCAGCCTGTAGTTGAAACGATGCTTCCCAGGTAGTTAGTAGGTGGAGGTTGTTTCTTTCAGGTTCCTCCCATTTATGCTGGCTGGTTGTTGTCTGTTGTTGTTGCTATTGGTGTTGGCCAGGAATCTTCATCACCTCTGTTTTATCTATGTTCATCTGAAGAAAGTCCTATCTTCTCCGGATGCTTCTTGTGCCAACTTGTTGCTAATCACTTACTTGCATATCTTCCAGTTTGTGGGAAATCAGACATATATCATCGGCGAAGTCCAGATCCTCCAAGTTTCTTTTTGTGTGAGTCCATTTTATGCCTGTTTCCTCATTGCCCGCCGTTGTCTGTCTCATTATCCAATCTACTGCAATCAGGAAGATCATTGTCGATAGTAGACAGCCAGCTTGCCTCACTCCCGTCTTCAATTCGAAGGCATCCGTGGATTACTTGGTATGCAGCATTGTCGTATAACTGTTGGATGAGATGTATAATTGTTGATAGCACCCCGTAGTAGAGAAGTAGTTTCCAAATGACCTCTTGATCGACGCTAGGTATAGTTCACAGTATAATAAATGTAAGGCTACCAGAAAATAGTATTGTTCTTAAGTTCATCTATAAGTGATATTTTACAAGAATATATAATCAAATGAGAAAGAAAAAGTTACCAATTTACTTATTACTTACATTTTGCAACTTTTGTGCAGCTTATCGGCAGGATCTATATTCTCAGAATCTACTGCTGCAGAAGTGTTTATCTCTGATGGAGTATCTTCTGAAGTCTTCAAACCAATCTTTTCTCGTAGCTTTTTTGATAAGTCCGGAGTAAGATAATCAACCACTAACTGGTAAGCTAGCTCTAAACACAACTGTTGAGGTAGTTGACTAACTGACAACAACTGAGCCTCTTCAGAACCTAGACATGTGTAACAAATAAGAAAGAAAAACAGTAGCGTTTTGGGAAGTAACATTTTGTGGAGTTGGAAACTTACCATAGTTCTAAAAAACTTAACGCCGGGGTAGCAGATAAAGCTATGGGTAACTGACTGATTTTCTGTCTGTCTGTCTGTTTTCGACATAGAACTTTGCACAAATGTGCGGAAGTTCAAGTCGCCACACTCCGTGTAGCACGCGAAGCAAGAGAAGAAAGTACAAGAAAAGCATAATAGAGACAGTGAGCAGAGGTGTGAGACAAAGGAGTAATAAAGAATAACAAAACAGTTTCATTGGAGATCATAAGTCACAGGGAGTGGATGCATCTGCACCAGCCACTGAGAACGATTTTGAGCCATGTCACCAATTGTTTCCAACCATAGATTTTTACCGTCCCGAGGACCCCAACCAGTCAGGAAGTCTACACCTTTCTACGTGGCTTAGACCAACTGTTGTGGATTTCATTGACTGATGCCAAGTTTTTGTTTGACCGCCGCTAGCTTTTTTCCAGCCTGACCCTATATCCGCTAACATAGCTCGTCGAGGGAGGCGATGACTTGGCATACGTAACACATGTCCTAATCATCTCAGTCTTTGTAGCTTCACGACTTCGTCGATTGATTTCCCCTGTTTACCTAGGACTCTACGCCTAACCTCCATGTTGTTGACTGATTTTAGAATACCTCTCCTCACAAAATGATATCAGTCATAGGATGTCAACCGTGACATTGAACAACTGTCTCATTCCATCTTCGTACACCCCTAAAAGGCTTATTCCCGACTCTACGGGGTATACAGTCTACGGTTGGGAGACTGTGAAGGCAAGGTGGTATAGTGTTTCCGCGGAAACACCAAATGTTATTTATCACCCCCTGTTGGACAAGTTGGCGATGGCATCATGCTACATGATTTATTAAAGGGTCAGAATTTACCAGACTATGTACAATAAATCGGCATATGGATTAGAGCTGGAAAAGGAAAGTGAAGGCAAAATATCTCGTAACGCGAACTACTTACGACCGGGAAAAAAATACTGGTGATTTAAAATCCATGGAGTTATGACAGAATTCCTCCGTACTTTAAACTGCCCTACTTGTTTACTGGTTACCGGAGTGAAAGATAAACTAGATTTTGCATTGTTTTATACTGGCCTGGTCTGCAACGACTCCTAATTTAAAGATAACCAAAGAAATGGTTTAGCGTATTGAACACTCCAATTATTTGGGGGAGTCGCATTAGAGAGAAATGGAATGGTTGCTGACAAAGTCTTAGCACAGAGATAAGAGACTCATGTGATATTCGCCAAGTTACGTCGTCACTAATTAAAACGCATTATTCGGATACCGACCGAAAGACATGTGTTCTGTGCAGAAGTTTACTTTGTCCTTCTTCATAGATGAGACACGTGGCCATTAAAAGCAGAAGACTTGAAGAGACCAGCTTTTTTGATCACAAGTGACTGCATTTTGACTTCTGTGTTAAGCGGTATAATATGGTACGTAATAGTGAGGTTGAGCGTAATGTTAGGTAAGGGGAGAAAATCAACCAACGAAGTTGAGAATCTGTATGGATTGAGATGGCAACGGGAGAAGTTAGACAAGCTAAACCATCTTCTTATTGATTTATTTAAACTCAGAAAAATACTTGGTACAATATGGCACCAAGAAAGATGAGCCACACAATAATTGTGTGAGGGCCGAGATACTGCCCGGGCGCCCAGACCAAAGCAGGTGGCTTTATTAAGGGACCACCCCCCCGAGCCTTTGACTTGGAGTCTAATCCACAAGACAGCGGAGCAGCGTCAGCAGCTGCATTCCCATGGTTTCCGGTGACCCATATGAGTTCATACGCAATTTGATCCGATTGGATTCTGGAGCCCATGTACCCCATGGTAACTGCTTTTAGTCTAACCACTATCCAAACAACCTTCCTGACATGGTAGGACCTGCAGGGACATGAGTCCCAGCCAGTTTAGCTTGTTGGGTCACTGCTGTATTCAAGCCCGACCACCACGGCAAGGTAGCAGTTGTCTGTTGGGAAGCCATCTTCTTCCTCGTCGACTAATTTCAGCTGAAGTAAGATCACGTTGGAGAACATTTAGAGGTGATAAAAATCAAAACACCTACAAAATCTTTAACCTTTGGTTTTAGACACATAAACGCGCGTAGACTATCTGGTTAGGCTCCTCAAGATGTTCAGATTCAAGGGATTGATACGGTGATACAATTCAAAATCATCCCAAATGGCGCAGACGTAATCACTCTTCATTATCTCCAAGATTCATTAAATCCTCATGATTCTTTATGCAATAGTTATTCTATATCTCGCCCACTTTCATTGATTATGATTCCTCTGAATTTGTTCCCATTCCTTTGCGTTTTATATGAAATGTGTCAACTTGAGCTTCTGTGTAAAGTTTTACGTTGAAAAGTTAGTCACTGGGTCATATTTTCAAATGCAAAACCTAAATCCGTGTTCACCTCGAAGATAAATTAGCATTAATTTGTACATTTTAAATAATTGTCACTCACATGGTCTGTTACTGCATTCATCCCTTTAATGCGAAGAGGGTAACAGCTTTTAGTTTAAAACTACAGTAATGAAGACATTTGATAAAGACCTTATTATTAGGTCTCTCTCTTCAACTATTACAGACGATGCTCTTAGTAAATAACTATAAATCAGCGACTCTTTGTTAAATTAAAGTTTAAAATAATTACACAAATTTAAAAAGCTAAAATATTTCATCAATAATCTTACTGGATGTAAATTCTGGAACTCGTGAATCTTCACTTCCGCCTTTACTGCCATCAGAAGAAGAACTGGAAATAATTAACCGAAGCTGAGAATTAAGAACGGGATTTGTCGATTGAAGGGCAGCCTGACAAACATCGGATACTCTGCTAGATAGCCATTTCAATGTTCGAGATTCGTCGTAACGATAAACAGAGAGGCTACCAACACCTTTGTAGAAAGTAAGGAATTAGGTTATACAGGATTTGACCATAAAATTTGATTGTTTAGATCGATACATATTATAGGGAATTTACACTTCAGGTAATAAATTAACCGCATTATTCGTAGGGTAATCCGAGTTAGCTTAAATTACACACTTACTGGACATTAAAAGCAATAACATTCAGTTTTCTACTTTCCTCCTATGTCTTACATTTGGTCGATAAGCTTTTACTACGCCTTCCAAAAGTTGTGAGTTAAGAATTAAGACTACAAAACAAGACAGGAGTGTTGATTGGTGATAACTATTATTTAGACTGTTAGAGCTATGTGAATACACTTCTCTGCCTCTTGGCTTTTCCACTAGCCGTTTGATTTATATCAGACCAAAAGTCACTTCATATCATGCATATATATATATATATATATATATATATATATATATATATATATATGATTACCAAAAGTATTCGGTATCTCTTCTGAATGGAGAGGATAGCTGTCTTCGATCATACGTGTCTGAGCTCCATCTTCAGTGGTACATGGTAGGTGTAATAATAGGATAAGTAATACTGAGGTCAGATGTCGGTCGAGTGCTATGTAAGCAAGGAAAATCAATCGATGAGGTCTGTCTATCTGTCTGTTTTCGACATAGAACTTTGCACCGATGTGCGACAATTCGAGTCGCCACACTCCCCCCATGTAGCACACAAAGCAAGAGAAGAAAGTACAAGAAATGCATAATAGGGACAGTAAACAGAGGTGTGAGACAAAGCAATGGTAATAACGAAGAACAATATAGTTCCATTAGAAATCATAAGTCACAAAGAGTGGATGCATCTGCGCCATCACCTAGAACGATAACGTTGAGCCATGTCCCCAATTGTTTCCAACCACTGTTTTTTACCGTCCCGAGGACCCCAACCAGACAGAAGTCTACCTCTTCCTACGTGGTTTAGACTAAGTGTTGTGGATTTCATTGACTGGTGTCATGTTTTGGTTTGAACGCTACTAGCTCTTTTCCAGCCTGACCCTATGTCAGCTAACATTGCTCGTCAGTCGAGGAAGGCGATGATTAGGCCACGCATAAGTAACACATGTCCTAACCATCTCAGTCGATGTAGCTTCACAGCCTTGTCGATTGATTTCCCATCCTTACCTAGAACTCGACCGAAGCCTAACCTCAATATTGCTCACCTTATTATACCCCTTCACACAGGAGATAGAACGCAGCCACCTATGATCAAAGACAGCTAGTCTTTTCATGTTTTCCACTCTCAATGGCCAGGTCTCACAGCTGGCCATAAAGGAGGACGGAGCGGACTGATGAGCAGTACACCCGCCCTTTGATGGATAGTCGAATATCTCATCTACGCCAGAGACGGCGTAAACTGGCATATGCGAAACTAGCCCTCTGTATCCGTGCTGAGATTTCGTCAGAGATCAACCTGTTGACACTAGCTTATGGTACTTCCCAAATAAGTGAAGAGGTCAACGTGCTCTACTACTTCATTCCATATTTCTAAACTAGGAGTCAGTGTGGTCCAGTCGTGTAACATCATCTTGCATTTGGCGGGAGCGAATCGCATGCCAAACATTCGTAGATTGCAGCTTAAGGTGTTGAGAAGACTCTGAATTTTGTCAGCGTCCTCGCCTAGAAGGACTATATCGTCTGGATATTGTAAGTCAACAAGATTATTGCCTGGTACCAAGTCAATCCCTGTGTCGCTGAAGTGAGTTAGGGTTAAGTCCATCATGATGAGGTTGCGCACCTATACCATATAAGACGGTTAGAACGTGTGTTACTCACGCCTAAACTTCGCCTTCCTCGAAAACAGGCAGTATTAGCTAGTATAGGATCGATGACGTTGGAAAAGAGCTAGTGGTGGTCAAACGAAAATGTAGATACATGATTCAGTGAATTCCATAAGAGTTAGCTTAAGCCAACTAGCCAGCCATTCACGCAGGGAGATGTAGACTGCTAGTCTGGCTGGTTGAGGTCCTCGGGATGGTAAGAACAAGTTAAGGCTGGAGACGATCGATGATAGGGCTCAAAATTATCGTTCTCATTGGCTGACGCCGATGCATTCACTCTTTGTGATTTGTCATATCTTAAAAACCGTATTGTTCTTCCATATTATTACTATTCTTTTTCCCTCAACCACAGTTGTGTTTATTGTGTGTCTTCTGAATCTGTGTTTACTCTTTTCTGTGGCTTTGTGTGGTACATAGAAGGAGAGCAGCAAGTTGAACTGGTGCACATCTGTGCACAGTTCTATATGGAAACCAGTCAGTCAGTCTGTTTTGAATATTCATCAACAAATTTGACATTCAAGAAAACCTAGTCCTGGAGAACCTGTATTCTTCTTCTTAATGGACGTTTTATGGAGTAATATTCTTTATTGGGTATAAAGCTTATTACATTTCTCATAAATCAGGCTGCTACTAATTATTTGGATTCAAATAAAATACTGCTGACTATAGCTTTAAAAAAATACTTAATATATTTGGTAAAAATTGTAACGTGTAAACTCATCAGAGATATATTAACATAAACCTTTATTGTGTGAAAACTAACTAACTAACTATTTTCACCAGATTTCATGAAGACTTATTTGGCGATAAGTTATTCGAACAAATCAATTGAGCAAGTAAACATTTATCACCCTGCAGAAACCATCCAAATATCTGCATTCTCACTTTTCTACACACTAACTATGGAATCATAAACCTGCCTCCAAAGCCTCAGGATGATCGGGGGTGGGTGCCTTGCGCTGCGGGTTAGCCACCCCTCCGCACACCTCTTGAAATGCTCCCATATGACCGGGCGTCTTACATAGCCTCTCCTGAGGAAGTACTACTCACTGCCTTCACGTGGCGGGGGTGTTTTTCACCGAAGTGAGAGGTCAAAAGCGGATGCCCGGCGCTCTTCACCGGGTTGACTGTCCATTGGATGACAGTCTAGGGGAGGTGGCTAAACCCTGATTCCAAACCTCCAACGACTGGCGTATGAAGCTCACCGGAGCTCACCGACAGACGTATAGACAAAGGGCTTATTGGATGCCCTGGATGTCTGACCCCATTCAAAAAGGCGTATGAACCGGACTCCGGTCACCGGCTGCCAATGGATAGTGGAGTCTCCACTTCACTCCTACTGCCTTGTAGGTCACACTTGGCTGTGTAAAGGCTAGAGCTGCACTCTCAAACAAAAGGCCGAGCGATACTGGGGACATCACTCGTACCTAATTCCCATGAAACTTCATGAACTCTTGTTCATGAAGCCGGCTCATCCTCCCGTAGGACATAGCCGAAGTAAAGTAAAGTAAGTACTGGCTCTCATGCCGAGACATCAACTCTTGGAACCGACTCCCAGGAATAGTGATATCTGCAACTTCAACTGATTCATTCAAAAACAGTTTGGGCTACCACGGAAATTTACTGGAAAAGGATTAACATAGGCTCCAAGCCTTCTATCCTTAACCAATAAATCTAATATCCGAAGTATTGCTCTGTTTAACCGAATAAACTTACCTAGTATGGAGAAAACAAGTTTTCACTAAGTTCACAAATGAACTCATAATTACTAATTAGAGCTAAGTTGAAATTTACTAGTAAAATATTTCACACAATCATTAAAACTGACTTCATCCATAAACAGACAAAAAAGAAACGAAAAAGATATAATTCCATTATAGATAAGATTTTATTTTGATAAATCGCACAGTGTTGTACAGTTATATGAACTGATGACGTTTCGAGCACAAACTATTGCTCATAATCATATCAAGTTACTCACACAACTTTTTTCTTTCACTTATATACATGTGTCAATGTAGTTGAAGATTGAACGATCAATTCATGGTTGTTTGCTCAAAACCAACTTCCCCAATTTGATATGATTATGAGCAATAGTTTGTGCTCGAAACGTCATCAGTTCATATGACTGTAAACACTGTGCGATTTATCAAAATAAAATCTTATCTATAATGGAATTATACTCTACCACAGTGCCCAAGTTTTATACTTATATCGAAAAAGATATACAAATTTAAGATATATAATGTCCACATTACTTCGTTTCAGAAACGCAAAAAAACGTCATTTTATCCATCATAAGTACAGCTTACATTTCTTCTCACAAATTTCTTCCAACCGACTCTCCAGGTTGGCAATACTGCCAAGTATAGAGTAATTATCACCAGCCTCGCTAAGCAATGAATGCCATGAAACAAATTTAGTCTACAGTGTTCAGCGTTTATCACCAAAAACAAACCTGTTTTTTGCAGAGTGATATGCAGAAGAAAAGTGGATCGATCCGACTGCAAAGATACATCACACCATCTACATATGTATGATTTAAACACATGTTCAAGATAAATATCCATACCAGTCTTAATATATCCACCGACTAGCCATGAACGACATTTTTCAGTTGCGCTCTGTATTTCAAAAAGCTGAGAAGATTGACTATTCCATAGAAATAGGCATGGTATGTCTACGAAGAATTGATTAAATCAAACCAACAGAAGTCAAAATACCTGATCTTGGATGGTTTAGTTTGACTAGAGAACACTTTGAAGGACAACTGATGACACCATCTGTTTAATGGTGTCAGATATTCGACAAAAAATACCTGGGACAACAAAGACAGAACCACAGTCTTGCATTCTGAAGTAGCGCAGCTTTCGAAATGTTGTTAGAATTTCAGTAGTACATAAAACCGTTATTTGCACAGGTTTCAAATTTCAATCCTCAGATCTTGCTATTACAAGACTGAAGGATCTTTGATTTAACATATCTGATGTTGGAATTAGGTGATATCCAATATATCCAATATCATCTTTTACAAGCTAGTATAAACCAATTTGATTTCTTTGTGTTCGCTTCTTGATTGTAAAGTATGGGTTCCTGATCCTCGGTAAACTTCTGCGTAGCTCGTCCCGCCACTCGACTCCAAAGGGAGTAGTGCTGGGATTAATTATGTAGTATGAGGTGTGTTAAGACTGTTACTACTGTGAATGGAGTTGATCCTTTCGCCAGTTAGTCCTCCGGTATCGTCGACAAGAGAAAAGAGATAGTAATAATAATAATGCTAATAATAGATATAATTAGTGAAGTTATTCAGACTAATAGACAGAAACGGAAATAGGAACTCGTAACAAGAGTCAGAAAATTAAGTTTGAAGAATAACATATATATGTATATATATCGGTAATAATCATAATAGTAATAATAATTATAATATTAATAAGTTGTCAGGAGAGTTAGACGGGAGAGAATGTAAAGAAGTAAAACGACGAGTTTAACTGTCTACCTCTGAATGATGTATGCGATTTTGAGCGGATTGGGCATTTGGATGCAGTCCTTGTGTCGCTGCATGGTTGTCCAGCCTTCGCTTGAAGGAGTCCAAAGACGGTGCCATAGCTACATCTGCCGGTAAGGAATTCCAGGGACGGCAAACCTGCAGTGAAAAGAAGTGGGAGCGCAGCCGGGTCCTTGTCCTCTGGTGACCTATCCTTCTGGGATTTCCACGTGGGAGCCTATACCTACTCAATGGCATAATACCTTTGTTTGGGTGATACACTTCAGATTATTGATTTAAATGAAAATCTAGTACGAAAAGAAAATATATTTTCGGAACTAGATGCGTTGAAAATTTCTGAACTATATATTCATATATTATCCAAAATAATGCTTTATTATTAGTATTAGTAGTTAATTGTACTGATAGTAATGCTGGGTAGGAAAAATCAGATATCACTGAAAAAATTAGAATGTCACACTTCAGATTTTACATACACTAACCAGTGCATATAAGCCAAAATTCATCACTATGAACCACTTCTGTGTTTGTTATAATTTACACATTACCGATCAAAGACATACTTTAGGAATTTCAACAAATATCCAGATCCGTAGTAGATGTCATTGCACAACAACTGTTAATTATAGACAGCAGCTAATTGTTCTTCTACCAAACACTTTTTAATTCAGAAATAATAAACCGTTTTTAACGGAAAGTTATATGAAACGCGAAAAACATTACACGAAAGTGGATCGTGAGACTTCAGTGCAAATAACAATATGTTTGATCGTAATATATCGTAGTCCAAATCACAAGACAGACGAATTCCTACTATAGTCAGGAGACTGGAAGTTGGAGTGCCAGTGCCTCTTATTCTACAATTCCAATAACTCTTCGGTAGATAAGAGTTTTAGTTTCTAAAATACCTCAATGTCGCGAGGCGTGCAGTCTCATCGGACACGTCAGTAGCAGAGCATATGACATAGAGGGACTGTCACTCCTCTCAGTTCGGATTCACATGAATTTAGGTGTCATCGAAAGTCACAACCTAAAAATGAGGCTACATTACAGTTTAATGACAGCTATTGGCTTTATATTACTACTGGAGACACTTAAGTTCTTCGTCGCATCCCATCGCGGCATGTCCACCTTTATACTCTATCTCTGGTGTAATCGAAAATAGAAATTTTTATTCAGATAGCCAGCACTTATCTGGTGACGAACTTATATACTCTGGTAATGGCATATAGAAAATTTGCAGGTGTGACCGTTAGAGGAATAGCTTGGCAGTTTAGCCCCTACAACTTACTAGACTGCAGGCAGTAATGTGATTTAGTCAGTATTTTCTAAATTCTAAGAAGTGTTTCTGGAAGTGATTAGTCTTCTCTTTTCTTCTCTAGATACTCCGGGCACCTCAAATGAATATCTAATCGATTCCACACATAAACACAAATGAAAGAAAAAAGTTGTGAGTTACTTGATATAATATGAGCAATAGTTTGTGCTCGAAACGTCATCAGTTCATATAACTGTACAACACTGTGTGATTATCAAAATAAAATCTTTTCCATAATGGAGTTATACTCTACCACAAATCCCAAGTTTTATGCTTATACCTCGAATGGTTCACTGGGAGCAGCAACGTCGAGTTCTGCCTCTTCCTACTGGTCATTAACTCTTGTAATGAACTCCTAGAAGAAATGGTGTTTGCGCCGTCAGTCTCATCCTTGAATAATGTATTAAACACCAAAAGATTCTTATTAGAGAAGGATTAATAGAGACACGAAGCCCTCGTCTTCAACCAAAATCTGAATCTAAGTTTGGATCGGAATTAGCCAATTAGTTCCGATATTAATTCTTCAACCAAGAGCCAATGCACTGTTAATCACTCCACGACACGGTAAGGTGAAGGGACTCACTGTCAACTACCTATATAGCAATGTAAGTGGGCTGAGGGAGAAACCGGATTAACTCGGAAATTTAAGTCATATCTACACCTCAAAATAATAAACCCAGCTAACCCTTGCTTTCGCCAACAAAAAATCGCCAGTAATGATATGGCGCGACAAGGATTATAAGGAAAACACAACCAGTTACTGCTGGGCCACACCACAGTCATATGAGATCTGGGCTATTACCAAATCACTATAGCTAGAGACTTCATTGCCTCAGCCTTCGACCGTGGTTTGGAAGAATTTGGTTAAAATCTGAAAGGAACCATTGGAAATGCATGATTGCCTGAAAACGCTGGTGGTGACCCTAGGCGCGACCCTAGTTGAAAGTCATCAAAACAGGACTATATCCTAACTAGCGACCAGTTACTGTTCGAAAAAGCTGATATCATGAAAACTCCAGGTGTCAGTGACGATGCGATCATGATGTTTGGTCTCGTTCTTTGTGGGGGCTCATAGCTGGATGCTACGCCACCCTCTTTGTGTTATAGCAAAGGCCGCCATACCAAAATGCGACGACTTTTGTCTCACGCCAAAATGCACATAGACGTGTCTGAGCTATCAGTAAAGGAACACTAGGAAATGGTGAAAGATATCATTCATATAGCAGTTTCTGCTAGTCTCCCCTCAGTCACTGTATAACCTAGGAAGCGATCCACTTGATTGAGGAGTGGCATGCGGCGTATCCTCCGAACAAATTGGAAAAATGTGTCTAGATGGTGAATCCTCAAGATTCGGGAAGAAAATTAGGCATACCGATGAAGCATTAAGGTCAGGAGTGGCAGGAGCTGACTTCGAACAAAGCTGGCCGGAAAATCCCCTGTCAAACCCTAAAGGCATGCGACGATTTTTTCGACCAAAAAGAGTGTGTTGGAGGAAGTCCTAGAATTCAGTACCGCGGTAGTTTAGAAATGGTTGAAATGCAGTGTATGGCCTACGTATAATCGTGGGTATTATCGACAAAGACCATAATGACTTAATTGTTTTTCTACCAAGGGAAAACAAAGTGGCTACCCTCCAAATAAAAGACCACAACGGTACTGCAAGATTAGCAGGAACTGACACCTGGATGCTCCACAGTTCGTGACGACATACGGCCATTTGTCCTCAGACAGTGCACTGAACTTCTCTGTGGGCCATTTATGTGACCTATTACAACACTCAGTGGATTCGTGGAACTTGTCTTGGAATCAAAAGATAGCCATCCGTCCTCTTATCTCCAAGGGTGGGAATCAGCTAAATGGCACCGTTTAGAGACCGATAACGCCACTCCCAGTGGCATTTGTCTCTGTCTGGTTTCAACACAGAACCTGACACCGAAGTGCAACAGTTATAGTTGCCACGCTCCAAATAGCACACAAAGGTAGACAAGAAGATGAGTGAAGAGAATCAATAGAGTGTCACAAGTATAAGAGCGAAACAGAATGGGTAATGGTAAAAAGGAATATGAAAGATTACAGAGACTGAATACATCTGCTGTCAAAGTAGTTGAAGATTGAACGATCAATTCATGGTTGTTTGCTCAAATCCAAATTCCCCAATTTTCGCGGAGGCATCAATACACCAGTCATCGTCTCATCGGTCTCTGTTCAGAAAGAAGTCAGGAGACAACCGTCAGAAGTAATATTGTGATTTATTATTGTAATATTTGTTCATAGAACTTAGTTATAAAGCTTAGCTGTATATTGGCTATATGTTGGTGTTAGAATAAATAATTCTCGATTCGCCAAACTGGGTTCTGGTTATTGCGTCCGTTCGTAATAAGCGTTTCTGAGAAGCTTCGAGGAACATCGTGACTTTCAGCGTAGCAAGAGCTGGGCATTAACGGTTTACGAGACGTGGCTGACATCTGCGCAGGCCATTGACAACGATTTTGAGCCATGTCACCTATTGTCTCCAGCCATTGATTCCTAGAGTCCCGAGGGCCCCAACCCGAAAGTCTGCATCTCCCTCCCTGAACCAGTTTAACTGTCAAGGATTTCATGGATTGATGCCATGTTTTTGTTTGGCCACAACTGGCTCTTTTCCAACCTGAACCTATATCAGCTAGCAATGCCCGTCGGGGGAGGCGGTGGTTAGGCATGCGCAGCACGTCACCTAGCCATCTTAGTCTATGTAACTTTATAGCGTCGTCGATTGATTTTCCCTCTTTGCCCAACACTCTACGCCTAACGTCAACATTACTTATCTTGTGAAACCACCTAACGTGAGACAGAGATCGCAGACATCTATGATCGAAAGCAGTCAACCTTTTCATGTCTTCAACGCGTATTGGCCATGTTTCAGAGCCATAGAGAAGGACGGAACGAACTGCTGAGCAGTACACACGTCCCTTGGTTGATAACCGGATGTCACGCCTACGCCAAAGATGGTGTAAGTCAGCGAAATCAGCTCGAGCTTTACGGATCCGTGCTGAGATTTCATCGCCAATCAGTCCGTTGGTGCTAATACAACTTCCCAAATATATGAAGTGGTCAACATGTTCTATCACTTCACTCCCTATCACTAAGTTAGGGGTTGACGTGGTCCAGTCCTGTAGCAGCATCTTACATTTTGCAGGGGCGAATCGCCTGCCAAACATACGAAGATTGCTGCTCAAAGTGTTCAGAAGACTCTGCATTTTGTCAGAATCCTCCCCTAACAGGACTATGTCATCTGCATATTCTAAGTCCATAAGACTATTCCCTGGTAACAAGTCGATTCCTAAGTCATTACGTTCAGTTAAGGATACTTCCATCAGCATATCTATGATGAAGTTAAACAGAAATGGGGAAAGTGGACATCCCTGTCGGACACCACTGGTTGTTACCGATTCAGATGACAATTCCCCATACGCCCTTACACGGTTACGTGAGTTTGAATAGAGTGCCTTGATTAGTGCAATGTACTTTCTTGGCACTCCCTTCACAGTCAGACATTGCCATAGTACCTTTCGATCCACGGAGTCGAAGGCCAACTTCAAGTCAAGAAATATGACAATTGATGGAAGCCGAAAAGTGTGTCTATGTTCTAGAATCTGTCGAAGAGTGAAGATATGATCTATGCACCCTCTACCTGGTCTAAAGCCTCCTTGATTTTCCCTTGTCTGTTCCTCCCGAGTTCTGCTTAGTCTATGCATGATTACTGAGACTAGGATTTTAGAGACTATGTTCGTTAGGCTGATCCTGCTACGATTATCACATGAGGACTTGTTTCTCTTATTGAATATTGGTATAATAAGTGACTTACCCTAGTCTGATGGAACCGTCTCGGATTCCCAGGCGTTGCCTAATACCTTAGTTAATCCACATACTAATATGTCACCCCCATATTCAAACACCTCCGGAATAGTTCCGTAGGGTCCTGCCGCCTTGCCTATTTTCAAATTACAGATTGCTTTTGTGACCTTCACTTACAGACGATGGACCAGTGTCTATATCCCATTCGGGTGTGTGCTGGATGGCGGGGAGTTTCAGTGTGGCTGTAAGCAAGTTAAATTGTGGCATAGAAAGTACTGGAGGGTATAATTAATGATCTCATTAGGGAACACCTCGACAGGGCTAACAGACTCCACGAAGTACAACCTGTTTTCAGCAGAGATAGATCGTGTATAGCGAACCTACTATCAGATTGGAACGACTAGACAATCTGTTGGAACATGAATGTCCAAGTCTTTCCAGGCTTCTCGAAGTGATTTAACGCAGTTCAGCATGACATTTTCCTGCACAAAATAAGTCGGGCAAGTATAGGTGGGCTGCTTCTGCCACGGTTGAAAGACCACTTAGTTGAAAGGAAATTCTGCACCAAGGTCTATCGTGTCGGACCATCCAGACATGATTCGACATCTGCAGTTGAGTAGGGGTCTCTTCCAGGCCACTTTAGTTTTCGACTTCTGTCTGTGACATGCAGTGCTGTGAGGACTTCTCGTCTCTTCTGACGATAATATAATATATATTTCTTCCTCTTTATGCAGCAACATACCTATTGTACA
>OX235262.1:196012856-196067256 GCA_944472135.2 Trichobilharzia regenti | reverse complement strand
GAACCCAGGTAACTACCTACATGAAAAGGGCCAGTCGCCAGTGATCATCTCATTGGTTTTCAAGTGAAACAGTTAATGTACTCATGATATTGCCACTGGGACCCAATTCAATGGTCCTTGAATTCTTCATGAGGCAGTAACTCATCGAAGAAGTCATTGCGAAGTGGTCGCGCTATGTCGTGAATTGGCAGAAGTTAGAATTCAAGGACCATTAGATCGGGTCCCAGTGGATCAATAGTCTATGAGCTCGCCTTGTAACCAGAAGGTCCTGAGATCGAATCCCGGTGGGTGCATGCTGCTGAAGAGTCCCAAACTAGGACGAATCAGCTGTCCAGTACTCCCAGGTTTTCCAGTGGTTCTCTAACTGATGTCAGCTCATGATTAAACCTCCATGCAATCAAACAAAATCCCTACAAAACCAATGCTTGAAAATAGATTTTATTGTTGTTATATGACTCTGTCTTACAGTTGAGATGACAAGCCGAGAAGGAAACCATAATTAGCTCTTTTGATTATGTAAAAATCGAATCGGAGTTTGTGTAGGTGAATTTTCTCTCTTATTATTTCACATGAATACAAAAGTGCGAATTGTCCTATAGTATATTTGGATCGCCGGTTCATTAACATTTACATATTTTGATAAATATAACTAATATTCAGGATTTCACCAAACTCATTGTGGCATACTGGTGACGATTAGTGGTGTCCATTATCCCCATTTCTATTCAATTTCATCATAGATGTACTAATGGACTTAACCTAAGTGACTTCAGCGACTCAGGGATTGACTTGCTACCAGGCAATAATCTTGTTGACTTACAATATCCAGACGATATAGTCCTTCTAGGCGAGGACGCTGAAAAAAACGCAGAGTCTTCTAAACACCTTAAGCTGCAATCTACGAGTGTTTGGGATGCGATTCGCTCCCGCCAAATGCAAGATGATGTTACAGGACTGGACCACACTGACTCCTAGTTTAGAAATATGGAATGAAGTAGTAGAGCACGTTGACCGCTTCACTATTTGGGAAGTACCATCAGCTGGTGTCAACGGGTGATCTCTGACGAAATCTCAGCACGAATACAGGGGGCTAGTTTCGCATATGCCAGTTCACGCCGCCTCTGGCGTCGACGAGATATTCGACTAGCCATCAAAGGGCGGATGTACTGCTCATCAGTCCGCTCTGTCCTCCTTTATGGCTGTGAGGCATGGCCATTGAGAGTGGAAGACGTGAAAAGGCTAGCTAGCTGTCTTTGATCATAAGTGCCTGCGTTCTATCTCCCGTGTGAAGTGGTATAATAAGGTGAGCAATATTGAAGTTAGGCTTCGGTCAAGTGCTAGGTAAGGAGGGGAAATCAATCGACGAAGTCGTGAAGTTACAAAGACTGAGATGGTTAGGACATGTGTTACCAATGCCTAGTCATCGCCATCCTCGACGGTCAATTTAGCTGATATGGGGTCAGGCTGGAAAAGAGCTAGTGGCGGTCAAACGAAAACATGGCATCAGTCAATGAAATACACAACAGTTAGTTTAAGCCTCGTAGGAAGGTGTAGACTTCAGGCTGGGGTCCTCGGGACGGTAAAAATCTGTGGTTGGAAACAATTGGTGACATGGCTCAAAATCGCTTTCAATGGCTGGTGCAGATGCATCCACTCCTTGTGACTCATGATTTCCAATGAAACTGTTTTGTTCTTCGTTACTACTATTCCTTTGTCTCACACCTCTGTTCACTGTCTCTAATATGCATTTCTTGTACTTTCTTCTGTTGCTTTGTGTGGTACAAGGAGGGAGTGTGGCGACTTGAACTTCCGCACATTTGTGCAAAGTTCTATGTCGAAAACAGACAGACAGATAGACTGTGGCATATTTCTTGCAACTACAAAGAATAGCATTTAGGGTATACCAGCAGACTTCAAAATTAGCTTCATAGAAACAAGAATAGAACTTAACCACTGTAGTGGTAGAGTATAATTCCATCCTAGGGTAAATTTATTCAATAGAAGTATGCACAGTGATACAGTGTTATTCACTGATGACACGTTTCGAGCACAATTTATTTATATAGGCACTCATATAACTTTCCAGATTCGTTTATACAATTCTAGGTATTTCCTTTCCTCTGACTGTATAGCTAGTCATATTTTTCATTACTCTGGTATCGGTGTTTTGAGTAATTCCTTTAGCGTATTTTAGATGTAACCTTGATGAACAAAGATTCAGTAATCAACCTCTTTTTCCACCTACCTGTATTACTTTCTCGAATTGTTATTCTGTCCCACTCTTTTTGTGATTGTGTATTAATGCATACACTGCAAATCCTGGGGCCTTTTTTTTATTTCTTCGCGGGATCACTGATTCTATTCTTAGCTAAAGTTTTATGTTGTGATAGCGTGAAAACTCCTGATCTACTGGTTTCAAAGTCAAT
The DNA here is from genome assembly GCA_944472135.2 of Trichobilharzia regenti. Taxonomy (NCBI): domain Eukaryota; kingdom Metazoa; phylum Platyhelminthes; class Trematoda; order Strigeidida; family Schistosomatidae; genus Trichobilharzia; species Trichobilharzia regenti. The sequence goes on along the minus strand of OX235262.1, from coordinate 196,064,830 downwards.
ATTATGGTGTATTTTGTGAATTATATTAATCTGTCAAACTGGGTCAATAGGATCGTCTAAACTACACAGCTGGACTTACGAGAATGAGTGTGTGGGTTTAAATGACACCCTAATCCCTACTTTATTAAGAATCCTAGATGTAGGGTCTGTCTATTCGAATTCTATGATTTTTTATAAACGCCAGTGCATAGTTTACCTTTTCCAGTTGGTATTTATTTATTTTCTGACTCAAATGTGAGTTTTATTCCCTCTAGTATTGAATTTATATTTGTAAATAAACTCAAGTTTTGTTCTGTTTTTACCACTGTAAAAGTGTCAATCGCGTGTCTTTGGGAGTATGATTTGCCATTCTAGGCGTTATATGTCATGAACGAAGGGGCAAATTTATCCGACTGTTAATATACTACTTAATATTTACAAGTAGTTACCTTTAAAATGCTTATTAAACATGTCATATTAGGTTTTTTCATGAACCAGCGTAAGTTAAAGATAACTGAAAACCACCAGAAATCACTCACCGGACAGCTATTTAGTCCTATTTGAGGACTCTTCAGAAGTGAATTTCAATCGCCAGCAGATTTATAGCTACTGGGTGGATGCCCTGAAGTTGTATTCAGGAGTTGTAACCCATGGGATCCGCCATGTGTCAAGGTGAAGTGGATACTCATAGAAGGCACTGATGAGATTAGTGCTCTGTCAAGAATTGACACAGTTAGAATTCGCAGGTCATTGAACTCCGTTCCAAGTGGCGGAATCGTCAACGAGCTTTATCTCGTAACTTAAACGCCCAAGGTTAGATCCTTTGTTGGGTCGTAGGTGTGCACTGACACACAACAGGACGAAATGGTTGTTTTGTTCCTCTTTTTGGTTTCCTAATTTATTTTAATTTATTGATCATATCCATGAATTTTTTCTTCTTGTTGTTTTTCAGAATTCTTTTAAAAGTGAACTTCTAAAAGAATCTGTCTTTGTGAAACATCCATATGCACACTGCATCCTGACAACACTCTGACACTTCCATGAAGAGGAGGTACATTGTCACTTTACTCGAAAACGTACATCCTCTTGAAGTAGTAACCAACAATTATATACACATTCTCACATACATTTGGTATTGGAGTGAAAAAAAACAAGCACATCTTCTTTCGTATTTTCGTTCAAGTGCTGTGAGCTCTTTTCTGGCTACCATAGTAACTGTAAACAAAACAATTACACTTGTTTTAATGAATATATATATGTATTGAATTGATCATAAGTTATAATGTACAATGTTTTTGGGGTCCTAATTTTCTTTCGAAAGTTTTGCATTTTGTTCTTTCTTTTTGTATTGGTGTCTGGCCTTGTCGTTTTGTTTGTTTGTTTTTTTAACTCCAATTAAATATTCTTCGTTTTTTGAGTTTGTGTGTGTACGCGCACGCGCGTCTTTTGATGCGTACTTGTTTGTACCGCCGGCCTTATAATGACAAACACTTCGAAGTTACCTGTTCGTTTTGTTTTAACGAAGAAACTGTTTAATATTTTTGGGGGTTTTCTCTTGTCTACTTTTATTTTTATTGAGGTGTGTATGTGTATATGTATGAGTTGTTTATATGTGATAATCTCTTCAAGAGCTTCCTCGAATCTACTTTTTTTCTATACCAGTATCATTATTTCTAGTAATTGAATAATGATTGTAAGAGGTTGAGGAGGATTTTTGTGCTGTGGTCTGATACGTCATTTTGTAATTCCCTTCAAGTTTAATTTTTATTTTAACACCTTCAATTACTAACAGAAAGTTGCATATCACTCTTTCTCTTCCTTTGTCTCTTTCTCCCTTGCTCTTTTTATTATTCGTAAATCAACTGCGATATAATGTATGAAAGTGTTGAAAAAGTTGATCATACATGATCGATCATTTTTATAAAGTTTAACGAAAGCAGTGTATCTTGTTTTCATTAATGTTGAGTCATTCATTGTCTTTGTTCGCTGAATGATAGGGTTATTTCAACTGTACGGACCCCCTCTTCAATGTTCACAACTGATGACATAGAAAATTGATTGTAAACACAATTAGTCTACTTTCAGACGCATATAAGTAGTTAAAGTATTCCAATAAAAATATTTAACGTTTGTATTTCACACGTGTGCCACTTCATGTATAGGTGTAATCCTCAACAGTACAATACTCAGTACAGAGGATGAATAACTGCTAAGACTTTCGATTGAAAGACAACTAGCTTTTTCGAAGCAATAAAAAGTCTAATAGGTTTAAGTCATAATTTGCAAATTAGTTGACTTCGCCCAGTTTACTAGTTGGCTAGTTTTCTAGCCAGTATTAAAGCCGGGAAGAGAGGAAGAGTTTGGCATAGTGCTAGCGACCCTACTCCACAAAACCAATCAAAATGCTAGAGGAGCTTCAACGAACTAGAAAAATATTAAGAACAAAAAATATAATTTTTCTTCACTGGAATCGGAAAGGGGAAATGACACAGTCAGCTGGGGAAAGTCTTCGGGAAACCAGCCAGCCGATGTCTTATTCTTTCGATAAAAGCAAGAATAATAATAGGGAGGTGGAATTTTCATACAATTTACAAGACTGGAAAGGCGTCCCAGGTTTCCGAATAAATGGGAAAATACGCTATGGAAGTGCTGGGAATCTGTAAGAGCAGGTGGAATGGATCTGAAATTCAGTTTGGAAATCCTCTGAACTCAGCCAGCGTAAATAAAAAGAGTCTGATTCTCAACAGTAATGTTAAGTCAGCTAGTTCTTCTATATGGGTCATAAACTTGGCACACGCGTAACGAAAAGCACCCAACAACTGGCTGAAGACTCTTATCAACAGCATTTGCCACCATATTACATCTAATTTACTCGAAAACAGCAAAAATAAAAACAATATTATAGGATTGGAAATGGCTGCCCTTTGGTATTTGCAGTCACAATAAAGTCTAAAATGTACAAAAGGTGTAATTTACTGATAATATTGTTAACAGCTAAAATTATAAGTTAACTGAAATAGTGTCAGCATAAATTACAAATAGGAGGGGAGGATAAAAGAGCCAATTAGTTCGCTAATAACATAGTCGTAGGTTTCACGCTTAACATCATCGCCATCTCACAGGATGCATGGGGGGGGGAGTGGCAAATAGGGTATCGTGGACTTTTTATACTTGGTTGCGTGAGCATATAAAATTTTTTAATTACTTCTAGTCCTATCTGATGAGATACAATAGGGAGGGGGAGAGCCGAGAGGAGAGGGATTGTCGAGGGCCAGACAATATGCATTGTGACCATTTCTCACATGAGCTTAGGTTTCTGTCAACTATTGTAGTAACAAGCGTGATTAAGTGGTTCACCACTTACCCTACTAACAATCTTTAGTGACCTTCGCTATATGACATAATCCTTTTTGAGTAGCCCGGGGAAGACATGGAGTGGGGAGCGATAAAGAACAATCAATAAGATAATAATAATAATAATTTACTTTATTCTAAAAACAGTACTTATAATACAGAATGGAATTTTCAGCATTTGTCACAATTTTGCATCTGATTTACTGAAAATATAAATAAATCAAAAATTAAAACAAAACTAACCGGAGGAATTTGTCCACGTTTATGATATAAATCAAAAAAATTTCGAAGCACGAATTGAGATCATTAAATATTATAACAGTAATAATAATAAGAGTGAGTTTGTTTCAAACAGTATTGTCGATTCAGTTTGGAAATTTTAGCATGTTATTAGAGAGTATTAAATCTAATGTTCTGTTGATATAGCAGCATGGTGAGGGGATTAACAGTGGTAACACAGCTTAAACGATGTTCACAATTATGAAAAATTAAATAAATAAAAACAGAAAAATTCAGAGGATTATAAATATAAGAAATACAATAAGAATTAAGTTTGGCAGTGTAAGGGTGGAAGAAATGGTTTATTTAGTAGTGCAAAGAAGGTTAGTTAGTTCATGCCTGACACCATTTTCATCGCAGAGAGTACGTGCGAAACATGGTATAGTGGAATTCTTATACTTATACGTACGTGTATAAAGTCTTCTAAAAAGACTTCTTGTTTTACCTGAGGAGACACAAGGTTGGAGCTGCGGGTAGAGTGGGTGCTCAGGGTCTGACAAAATTCCTTTAGCAAATTTGTTGCATGACATCAAGTGCCTTTCAGTGACAATGTCAACGATATGGCCCAATTGGATACCACTCGTCCTATTGATAGCTAGTCTTCAGAGTTCTACATAGTCTTTTTTAAGCAATCCAGGAAAGAATAAGGGTGAACAGTAAGGAAAAATAGGTAAAATACGCGAGTTGACAAACTATAAGAGGAGGAGTTGGTTTATGCCTGAGTACCTCAACTTCTTGATGTAAATAGTCGGACGAAATATTCTTTGAGAAATCGCTAAGACATGGGAAGACCAGGAGAGATCAGAAGAGAGAATAAGTCCAAGATACTTAACTTCAGACTTGATTTCTATATCAGTATCATCAATATTGATATAGAAATAGATGCAGGAGTTAACAAATTGTGAAAGTCAAGATTGACTCATACCTTCCAGCTTATTTTAACTTCATAATGGAGAAGATTAGACGGAACATTTTCTTAAAAATCAACAAGATTTAGGATGAATAAGAAAGGTCAAAGGATAGAACTATTCCAAGGTATTTTATGCTTGACATAGTTCCTCCTCCCTTCTATGCCACGCTAAGAGCATCATGTGAACGGACCAGTTCTTGTAGATCACCTTTATATCTAAAGGTGAAGTTAACAGTCTGAAATCTGGATCACTGGCTGATGTCCGATAAAAAGTTATTCAGTTTGGCTAACACAGATTATTGATATGTTATTTTGTGGTGCTCTCATTTAATTGAGACTTTCTACGGTAACACAACACCTTTCATAGGTAACTGTGATATTATTCAAGTATCTACCATGAAGATACACTTCCCAAATTGATTCATAATGTACAAAAAAGAATACTAGATTATAATGTTGTCTTTTTTTTTATGGGAAATGACGTAATACACTCCAGAAGGTGGACAGACTTTACAAAGTTATCCTCATCAATTTATTGGTACTGTTCAATATGAATGCTATTCATTAAGGAGAGAATATTCAGTTTATGCAAACTCAAAAAATCCTAATTATCATACATTTATCGTCTGTATTGTAAATCATGGAAACTTCCCATTGTAACTTATAGAAAATCAAAACAAGTGGGGATTCAGAGAAGAGACTCATTTCAATGAATTTATCATCAAGCTGTACAATCGAATATATATGGTTTCTTTGAGAAGTTATATCCGGTGAGGGAATCGAATCATAGGTGTGAATGCATAAAATAATAAAAATAGTGTGAAATTCAATTAAAATTAAAATATTTTGTGATTATACTATTCGTTAAATGTCAAGTGGAAAAGCAAATTAATCTCATATATAGAATAATTCATAGGATGGATAGAACTTGAAAAAGGGCGTTCAACTATAGGATTAATAGGCAAATCGAATAAAACAAAAACGTTACGTAATATTGTGTGAAATTTAATAGCATAGAATTTATCGTTGTAAAAAAGAATTGATTTAGAATGACAAATGGAACAAGTGAAATAATACCGGGGACAGTTCAAAGTGAGAGTGGTGATAGCAACAATTGACGTAATAAAGGAAGAGACTACAAACTGAATAGACAAAATGAAAAATTGGTACAGCTAAAATGTGATTGGGGATTAAGACCATGAAAGTTCGAGGGGCTGAACGAACTCCTTCTGTACACAGAGATCTGGCTTTTCTGTTTCGATAGCCAAAGATGGCTTCAGCCAGCAATACAGATGAGTCGGGTACGTAGGGATTTGGGTAAATTACTCTTCGCCTTGTAGATGACTTTAAAGGCGGAGGCTATAGAGGTAGGGTGATCATTATCGACCAGATGTTCAATGATCGTGCTTCTTATTGCTCCACTTCCACCTTTTCGTAGCCATGGAGGATAGTGTTCTTGCACCCTCTTGGACAAAACTGGAGTCAAGCGACCGATATACCTAGCTCCACACGAGCAGATGAATTGATACACACACATTTAGTTTTTAATTGCATTTCATACTACTTTTATTATTATTATTTTATGCATTCACACCTATGATTCGATTCCCTCACCGTAATAACTTCTCAAAACCATATATATAAACGAGTATACAGCGTGATGATGAATTCGTTGAAATGAGTCTCTTCGCTGAATCCCCGCTTGTTTTGATTTTCTATTGTAACTAACAAAAAACAATGTTCTTCTATGCCCATAATGTAGAAAGATTGGATCCTACTAGAACTTTCTGCGCGGATTTGCTCTGGGAGATTCCATGAAAAACGGTAAAAGTAAAATATGTTCTCAAATTACACTGGAAATTCCTTGATAACTACATTAAAAAAACTACTTGCATATTAATAATATTACCAATAAAATTTTGTTTATGATCTGTAATTTTAATGGCTAATGATTGAACTGAACTTGGGTTCCAAGTGAACGTACAGCTTCAACAGCACACCTACATTTCGTCAACTTCTTTGCAGACCTCACAACTCCCCATAGGATTTTATTTCATCCATGTAACCCTCAAAACCCCAGCTGGTCACTTTTAAAACAGTTTCCACTCGGAAGCCAGCCTTGCAATTCATGTCACTCAGGCGTGTCGTCAGTGTATGTCTGTTCCTTTACATTTTCTTCTGCATATTCTTGGATCAACGGGGGCTTGGTTGGTTCTCCTCCATCGATAGTGATTGGTGCTAGGCTGTTGTTGTTATTGTTGGTCAGTGGGTATCTTCATCACCTCCGTCTTCTCTATGTTCACCTGGAGTCCTGTCTTCGCTGCCAGCCTCTTCTGACAATTTGTTAGTTTTCGCCTGTATGTCTTCAAGTTTATCAACATTAGACATAAATCATCCGTGAAATCCAGATCTTCTAGAATTTTGTTATCGTTCCAAAGTATTTCTATCGTCTTGTTCACAAAGCATAATCCAGTCGACCAAAATTAGGAATATCATCGGTGATAGTAGTCAGCCTTGTCTAACTCCTGTATTCTCGTCAAACGCCTCGCTGAGTTTCCCGTTGTGGATCACCTGCCGTGTGGTATTGTCACATAACTCTGTTGAATGAAGTTGTTAACGATTTGGGGCACTGCATGCCATAGTGTTGAAGTAGCTTCCAAACTACTTCATTGTCAACGCTGTCGAAAGTCTTCTCAAAGTCGATGAAGTTGAAGTAGAGATTTCATTGCCATTCGATGCTTTGTTCTGTGATGATGATGCATAGAGTTTCAATTTGATCAGTAAATGATTTGTCTTTCCTGATTCCAGCTTGTTTCGGTCGGAGTGATGCATCCAGTGCATCTTCTAGCATATCCGTGACGACGCAACTTAATATTTTACTTGGCGTGGGCGACAGCAGATTCAGCAACAGGTCTTTCAGAGGCCTAAGTTACCATTCTTTGGCAGTTTGATATGGTAGTCTTTCTTTCAACTAGCAGATAATTTTATTTCCCTCTTAACATTTTGCAATATTGGAGTTAATATACCCGCCGAACTTCTTTTTTTTATTTCCTTCACGTTCCAAGTGGAACATAGAGCTTCAAGCCGGAGGCTTGAAGTTTCTCTAGCAGTGCTTATTTTTACAGGATGATGGGGTTGTTAGCCTCATGCCTAATCTTCCCTCTTTACCAATCTTATTACTAGGTAAGTGAGATAAAGGAGTGCATCGGCCGGGGATCGAACCCCGGAACATGTGCATAGTTGGCGAGCATGCTAATCGCTGTGCCACCGATGCCTAGCTGAACTCAGTTACCTCAAACTAATTTCTAATGAGCCACATTTATTGTTTGACAGTCCGAAATCTGCGAGCCTTTGTCCACTTAACGCTTACTTATATATAATCATGTATGTGCGTAGCGTGTGCTACTGGACAGATTTATAAGTAGTATATACATATATGTAGACATAAATATATATTGCATCAGCGAAAGCATCGAATAACGGAAAGCTGGATTTAATGAATGAGACGCTTGTGAAACAACCTGGAGGACAAAGAAGCACAATGCTGAAGAGATATGTGCAAATTATTATTCTAATATACGGCGGTGGACGTTATGTTGCTTATTACTACATGTACATGGAGTTGCCAACAAATAAATCAATATTTTGATTTGACACTAGTAAATAGTGTGATGCGTCTAGTCCTCTGATTGGTGTAGACTGAATTCTATCAGTCAGGTTGTAATGTGACCACCATTCTAGCCAGCTCGCCATCACGGTGCACATTGATTTGATGGTATTAGATGGTTGGAGGCAATCGGCCACAGAAGCCTTGGACCAAGGTTTCGTGATAGTTGGCACTCGTCATCCAGCAAGGTGTATCTGCAACCTTGAAGGAACTCATGTCCCTTCTGAGATTCGAACCTGCATCACAGATACGCCTTGCTGACGAGTGCCAACTAGTACGAAACCTAGGTCCAAGGCTTCCTGTGCCGATTGCCTCCAACCATCTAATACCATCAGATAAATAAATAAATAATTCCTTACTAAATTCTCTTGTTTTCTGCTGTTTTATATGATCAAAATATTCAAAGTGTGTTGAGTCAGTGCACAACACCTATGCCAGATATGACTGTAATACACACATACAAAAACTGCGGGATTATTTTTATTTTATTCCTACACGTTCCCATCGGAACATAGGGCTTCAAGCTAGAGGCTTGAAGTTTTCGGTACCAGTGGTATTTATTTTTTATGTGATGGAGTTGCTAGCCTCAGGCCCGATCTCCTCTTTTAACAGTCTTAGCGAGGTGACTGACTGGTTTTAACATAGAACTTTGCACAGATATGCAGCACTTCCAGTCGCCACACTTCACTTTGTATACAGAGCAAGAGAGGAAAGTAAAACGAACCGCAAAATAAAGACAGTAAACAGAGATATGAGGCGAAAACAATAGTAATATCGAAGAACCATATGGTTTTATTGAGTATTATGAGTCAAAAGGAGTGGATGCAACTGCACTAGCCATTGAGAACGATTTTGAGCCATATCACCAACTGTCTCATTGATTTTTACCATCCCGAGGACCCCAACCAGACAGAAGTCTACATCTTCCTACATGGATTAAACCAACTGCTTTGAACTTCATTGAATGATAAAGCCACGTTTGACCACCACTAGCTCTTTTCCGACCTAATCCTATATCAGCCAACATTGACCATAGTGGAAGGCGATCGATGGCCAGGGATGCATGCGTAACACATATCCCAACCATACCAGTCAATGTAGCTTCATAGTCTCGTCGATTGACTTCTCCTCCTTACCTAGCACTCAACTAAATCCTAACCTCAATATTGCTTACCCAACTATACCCTTTCACATGGGAGATAGAACGCAGGCACCTATAATCAAAGACAGCTAGTCTTTTTATGTCCTTCACTCTCAATGGCCATCTCTTGCTCACAGCCATAAAGGAGGACAGAGCGGACTGCTGAGCAGTACACATGCCTTTTGATCGATAGCTGGATATTATCACGTATACTCCAAAGATGGCGAAAACTGTCACATACGAAACGAGCCTTCTGTGTCAGTGCTGAGATTTCGTCAACGATCAACTCTCTGGGACCGGCTGATGCGAATTCCAAAATAAATGAAGTGGTCAACACGCTTTACCACTTCACTCCCTATTTCTAAACTAGGAGTTAATGAAGTCCACTTCTGTAGCCTAGTCATCTTATATATATATATATATATATTTGGCGGGACCGAATTACATGCCAAACATTCGAAGATTGCAACTCAAGGTGTCCAGAAGACTCTGCTCTATTTTGTCAGCATCTCCACTTAAAGGACTATATCATCTGCATATTCTAAATCAACGAGACTACTATTACCTGGTGGTAACAAGTCAATCCCTGACTCATTGAAGTCAGTTAGGACTAAGTCCATTAGTAAATCTATGATGAAATTGAATAGAAATGGGGATAGTTGGCATCCCTGACGGACACCACTAGTCGTCACCAATTCAGATGACAACACGCTGTAAGCTCCCACCTGGCTGATTGCATGAGCTCGAGTAGAGTGAGTGCCTTCATCAGTGCAATGTATTTTCCAGGTATTCCTTTCACGGCCAAACATCGTCATAGTACCTCCCAGTTAACGGAATCGAATGCCGCTGGTAGGTCAAGAAATACGACGATTGTTAGACACTGACGGTAAGTATGCATATGTATCAGAATTCGTCGAGGGATGAAGATATGATCAATATACCCTCTTCCGAATCTAAAGCCTGCCTGGTTCTCTTGTGTTCGTTCCTCCCGAGAACCGCTTAGTTTACGCATGATTATTAAACTTAGAACTTTAGATACCATATTTGTCAAGCTAATCCCCCCTGTGATTATCACAGAAAGACTTGTTTCCCTTCTTATATATCTGGATAACCAATGACTTACAGCAACCCGATGCGACTTCCTCTGATTCCCAAACGCTGCTTAATACCTTAGTCTTAGTGAGGTAAAAGAGTGCGTTGGCGGCCAAGGATCGAACCCCAAACCACGTGCATGGTTGGTGAGCATTCTAACGCTGTACCACTGACGGATAAGCTACACGACATTATGCGATACCTCAAATAAGCTTCACATTTGAACTGTATCATAAAATGAACAAGCAAATGACTTGAACTTCGTGAAAAATGAAACAGAACATCTAAATGTCAGTTCAGTGAAGCATAATCTGTTGTATTTCTCTTTATAAAAAAATAGAATTATCCAGTTTAATTTCATTCACAATATGAGATCATATTTGTCTGAGAATGTATAAAATACAGAAATATACACCCACATATACACATATATACACACACACATGCATAAAAACAGTAATAGTAAGTAACATATCATACATTTATAACAGAAAGGCAGGACATTTGCTCCATATAAAAATTGTACAGATGGGGTTATTTTTTCCTAAAAAAGCTGGTAATCGACTGTACACCCTTTGGTATTTTCGCCTTCTTTGATATTGGCTAAAAAAATCAGATCAGATCAAATCGAATCAAATCAATAGAAAGAAAATAAAATAAAAAATTAAGATTAGTTATCTGCAATATGATCATCAAAAATGAATCCTAACTTCTACCAGTTCGTAATTTTCGCACGAACACCAGCCAATGTCACCGGCGAGTATTTGTTCTCACTCCCGACCTGGTGGTGAACCCCACTGGTCACAACCTATCATTTTTCCTAATTTACGACACTTCGTATCCTAAATGAGTGAGTTTCATTCACTAACCAACGACAAACATTTACCGTCATCATAACTGACCACTTTTCAGTGGATTCGCCGAAAACAGACTCTTCGTTGAAATGTTTGTTGTTATATTCATGAGAGTACATTAGTCGATGAGATAGGGGGTCTTCATTGAATAAATTATGTATGCCTGACCAGAGCTCTAGATACGGCTTCATCAATCTGAAACCAGTTTGGAAATTTTTTGCATTCAACCAGCATAAAGAACAAGATTGACATTTACAGCATAAATGTTAATTTAGTCAGTGCTTCTTTCTATACGAGTTAGAAGCTTGATTAGCGTGCCACGTAAAGGATTTCCAATAGCCAGCCACAGACTTTTATCAACAGCTGGCTCCATAGTGAAAATGTATCAATTGACTTTCCCTCCTTATCTAAGTTGTATACACATCCTTTGATCGATCGCGAGCCGCATACCACGTTTATGCCAGATATGATGTCATTTGGCCAAATAAGACTTCTTTGTCGGTGCTGGGGTTACGTCAGCAATCAACTCGCTGGGGCTGATGCAACTTCCCGCCCAAATAAGTGAAGTAGTCAGCAAGCTCTATCACTTGACTTCTATCTTTAAGCTAGGAATCGATGCAATCCGATCTTGTAGTAGTACCATCTTACATTTAACACGAGTGAATCACATAGCAAACATTCAAATATTTCTGAACAAGGTGTTCTGAAGAATCTGCATTTTGTCAGCGTCTTCACCTTCATCATCATCCGCATACTCTAGCTGAGCAAAACTGTCCCCTGGTAACAAGTCAATCTCTAAGTCACTGAATTTAAAATTAGGGTTGATTCTATTAAAAAAGACAAAGATTGAGTAAGGTGAATCATCTGACTTGTAGGATGATTAAACATTCGAATGACTGCACATCGCATATTTTTCCAGTTGTATAAAAATAAAAGAGAAAAATCGGTCACTTTAAAAAAGAGGACATACCTCGTTAGTCTTCGATTCTTTCAACTTTAAAACAGATGAATAGTCTTCTTTAGGTTGACAATTCTTTGAGTAATTTAGTTGAAAAAGAATTTAAGCATATATACTCATTGTGTGCATATGTATGTGTGTGTATAATACAACAAAACAAATGAACGTATGAAATTAGAAGGTAATTGGTTACAGGATTTCATCATGAACTGACATTGGTTACAGAACCACTAGAAAACCTGGGAGTACTGGACTGTTGTTTCGTTCTAGTTTGGACTTTCAGCAGCACGCACCCATCACAGGGTTCAAACTCAAGACTTCTGGTTACAAGATCAGGGAGCTCGTACACCATTCAGCCACTGGGACCCAATCCAATGGCCTAGGAATTCTAACTTCTACCAATTCACGACATGGCGCGACCGCTAACCGATGTCTTCGGCGAGTATTTGTCCCCACACCCGATCTGCTAGTCGCCGAAAAAATAGGTCTAGCGGTCGTGTCGTCTAGTGAATTGGCAGAAGTTAGAATTCATGGGCCATTGGATCAGGTCCCAGTGGATGATCGCTGGTCTTTTAACCAGAAGTCCTGAGTTTGAACCCCTGTGGTGGGTGCAGACTGATGAAGAGCCCAAAACTAGGACGAAACGGCTGTCCAGTACTCCCAGGTTTCCCAATTGTTCTATAACTAATGTCAGTTCATGATGAAATCCTGTAACCAATACTTGAACAGAAGGTAATTTTTGTGCAGCTATCGAAAAACAGAGAAGCTAAATGTTACTCAACAACTATTTTAATCTCCATGATGTGGACAATGAGCCAACCTACCTTAACTTTTGTGTGAACATTAGTGATATTACCTGGCTAGCCAAACATCAACAAGTGGAATGGACTTTCTAACTAGCGTTTCAGTTGTTGGAAATCAAACGCCTACACCAATGAGCTACAAATCCACAGGGTATGGAAGCATTATAGCTTGTGTCTCATCTGAGATTGTTGGTGGCAAACGTCAGCCGGCTTTGCTTGACCTAGGATTCGTGCTAGTAAGCACTCATCAGTAAGGCGTATTTACAACCTTGAAGGAGAACTCATGTCCCTTCTGAGATTTGAACTTGCGTAACAATCCAACAAGAGGTTAATCCCAAGTCCGAATAACTCAGTGAGAACGTCTCTGCACTGCACCACTGAGTGATTCGGCTTCGAGTTTCAGAAGGGATATGGGTTTCTTTAAAGGTTGCAGATACGCCTTACTGATTGACTGGTGAGTATCAACTAGCAAGAAACGTACATCAAGTAAGCGCCTTCCTGTGACCGACTGCTTTAAACCATCCAATATCAACAATTTACAGTGCACCGTGATGGCAAGCCACCTAGAATGGTGGCCAAATTGCAAACTTGACTGACGACAAAATTTAGTCTACACCAAAGAAAAGACTAGACACACAATACAATTACTGAATTGAATTTTTGATTTTCCCGTCGATTGTTTGGACCGAAGTGCTCGGTCTCAGGTTGACATGTCGGCTTCTTATGCAGATGCTTCGACGATGTCTGAGCCGACATGTCAACCTGAGACCGAACACTTCGGTCCAAACAATCGACGGGAAAATCAAAAATTCAATTCAATAATTAATATGACCCGTTGCACAAGAGGTGGCTCTCGTGGCCCAAGTGGTCTAGTGGATAACGCTTTGGCGTTTGAAACTATGGGTACTGGGTTCGAGCCTCGGTGGGAACGTCATCACTCACTGAGAAATGCAGGTACATCCAGCTGACGAGTCCCAAATAGGACGAAATGCGCATCCTGGATTCCACTGCTAGCCACCATCCACCAATTGTATACTAATCAAATACCCAGACATCGTCGAAGCATCTGCACAAGAAGCCGACATGTCAACCTGAGACCGAGCACTTCGGTCCAAACAATCGACGGGAAAATCAAAAATTCAATTCAATAATTAATATGACCCGTTGCACAAGAGGTGGCTCTCGTGGCCCAAGTGGTCTAGTGGATAACGCTTTGGCGTTTGAAACTATGGGTACTGGGTTCGAGCTTCGGTGGGAACGTCATCACTCACTGAGAAATGCAGGTACATCCAGCTGACGAGTCCCAAATAGGACGAAATGCGCATCCTGGATTCCACTGCTAGCCACCATCCACCAATTGTATACACATTACAATAGTTATTAACTAGTCTCTAATCAAAGCTTATCTCATCTATTTGTACAGATGAGTATCTAAGAGTTTATACGAATTATGATCAAGATCCGACCGGATAGTTCCACATACATCATGTGCCAAATAAAAATTAGACACATGTAAATATTATAATTGTATGAATCTTAGAGAAATTGAAATAAACAATTTCACCATTTTGTCCAACAAATCGATCTGAACATTTTTAAGCAAATAAATAGAATTCTAACAGAAAATTATAAAGCAAAATTATACGACAAAAGGATTCACTGAAGTAACGTGTAATGTATTTTATTCTTAAAACCGCAGATTATTGGAGAGAGAATATTTCTTTTGGATAACATTCTCTCTTTAAGTTCTACAATTATATATTCCTATTACATAAAGGTCTTTCATAAGAATAAATCACTAAACTTCGCCTCCTTTGAATGTATCTACCACCAGTTCGACTGCTCCTGCAGAGATACCTACATTAGGGGTACAATTAAGCAAGAGACAAACAGGATCTATTTTTGTAGCTCTGTTGTTTTAGCACACCTCAAAGACAGGGGGCATAAAGTTGATGTTAACACGATAATTTTAAAGTTATTTGTCTTATTTCAACTAACTTCAGCTTTGCTTCACGAGTTTGTCTTCTAGATAGAACTGAAGCTATCAGAACCCGCTTGAAAAAGCCAAACCTACGTGTTCAGAAGGAATTCGGACAGCCACATTCCTTACCTTGACATCATTGATATATGGATGTGAAATCCTGACTATTTTGCCCTAACCCTATGCAGTCTTTTAAAAATTGTAATTGTCCAAATTATTTTTTTATTATTTTTTCTGACTCCATCTGTATTTCTTTATTACATAGTCTTTAGGAGTTGGTTTGTAAGGATTAGTTTTGTTTTTACGAGTTGATCACGGATTGATAAAAGTTAGAGAACCATTTAAAATCAGCACTGGAGTATTGGACAGCTGTTTCATCCTAGTCTAGGAATCGTCGGCAGTACGCACTCACTGCCAGAGTTCGAACCTAGGACCTTCCGGTAACAAAGCAAGCTTGTCTTGCTTTTCCGATTCTCGCTTTGATATCCTCGTCAGTTCTGTCAGCCTGTAGTTGAAACGATGCTTCCCAGGTAGTTAGTAGGTGGAGGTTGTTTCTTTCAGGTTCCTCCCATTTATGCTGGCTGGTTGTTGTCTGTTGTTGTTGCTATTGGTGTTGGCCAGGAATCTTCATCACCTCTGTTTTATCTATGTTCATCTGAAGAAAGTCCTATCTTCTCTGGGTGCTTCTTGTGCCAGCTTGTTGCTTTTCACTTACCTGCATATCTTCCAGTTTGTGGGAAATCAGGCATATATCATCGGCGAAGTGCAGATCCTCCAAGTTTCTTTTTGTGTGAGTCCATTTTATGCCTGTTTCCTCGCTGCCCGCTCTCTTTCTGTCGCATTATCCAATCTACTGCAATCAGGAATATTATTGTCGATAGTAGACAGCCTTTCCTCACTCCCGTCTTCACTTCGAAGGCTTCCGTGGATTACTCGGCGGCATGCAGCATTGTCGTATAACTGTTGGATGAGATGTATAATTGTTGATAGCACCCCGTAGTAGAGAAGTAGTTTCCAAATGACCTCTTGATCGACGCTAGGTATAGTTCACAGTATAATAAATGTAAGGCTACCAGAAAATAGTATTGTTCTTAAGTTCATCTATAAGTGATATTTTACAAGAATATATAATCAAATGAGAAAGAAAAAGTTACCAATTTACTTATTACTTACATTTTGCGACTTTTGGTGCAGCTCATCGGCAGGATCTATATTCTCAGAATCTACTGCTGCAGAAGTGTTTATCTCTGATGGAGTATCTTTTGAAGTCTTCAAACCAATCTTTTCTCGTAGCTTTTTTGATAAGTCCGGAGTAAGATAATCAGCCACTAACTGATAAGCTAGCTCTAAACACAACTGTTGAGGTAGTTGACTAACTGACAACAACTGAGCCTCTTCAGAACCTAGACATGTGTAACAAATAAGAAAGAAAAACAGTAGCGTTTTGGGAAGTAACATTTTGTGGAGTTGGAAACTTACCATAGTTCTAAAAGCTTAACGCCACGGTAGCAGATAAAGCTATGGGTAACTGACTGATTTCAGAATACCTCTCCTCACAAAATGATATCAGTCATAGGATGTCAACCGTGACATTGAACAACTGTCTCATTCCATTTCGTACACCCCAAGAAGGCTTATTCCCGACTCTACGGGGTATACAGTCTACGGTTGGGAGACTGTGAAGGCAAGGTGGTATAGTGTTTCCGCGGAAACACCAAATGTTATTTATCACCCCCTGTTGGACAAGTTGGCAATGGCATCATGCTACATGATTTATTAAAGGGTCAGAATTTACCAGACTATGTACAATAAATCGGCATATGGATTAGAGCTGGAAAAGGAAAGTGAAGGCAAAATATCTCGTAACGCGAACTACTTACAACCGGGAAAAAAATACTGGTGATTTAAAATCCATGGAGTTATGACAGAATTCCTCCCGTACTTTAAACTGCCCTACTTGTTTACTGGTTACCGGAGTGATAGATAAACTAGATTTTGCATTGTTTTATACTGGCCTGGTCTGCAACGACTCCTAATTTAAAGATAACCAAAGAAATGGTTTAGCGTATTGAACACTCCACTTATTTGGGAAAGTCGCATTAGAGAGAAATGGAATGGTTGCTGACAAAATCTTAGCACAGAGATAAGAGACTCATGTGACATTCGCCAAGTTACGTCGTCTCTAATTAAAACGCATTATTCGGATACCGACCGAAAGACATGTGTTCTTTGCAGAAGTTTACTTTGTCTTTCTTCATAGCTGAGACACATGGCCATTAAAATTAAAAGACTTGAAGAGACCAGCTTTTTGATCACAAGTGATTGCATTTTGACTTCTGTGTTAAGCGGTATAATATGGTACGTAATAGTGAGGCTGAGCGTAGTGTTAGGCAAGGGGACAAAATCAACCAATGAAGTTGAGAATCTGTACGGATTGAGATGGCAACGGGAGAAGTTAGACAAGCTAAACCATCTTCTTATTTATTTAAACGCAGAAAAATACTTGGTACAATATGGCACCAAGAAAGATGAGCCACACAATAATTGTGTGAGGGCCGAGATACTGCCCGGGCCTTTGACTTGGAGTCTAATCCACAAGGCAGCGGAGCAGCGTCAGCAGCTGCATTCCTATGGTTGCCGGTGACCCATATGAGTTCATACGCAATTTGATCCGATTGGATTCTGGAGCCCATGTACCCCATGGTAACTACTTTTAGTCTAACCACTATCCAAACAACCTTCCTGACATGGTAGGACCTGCAGGGACATGAGATCTAGCCAGTTTAGCTTGTTGAGTCACTACGGTATTCAAGCCCGACCACCACGGCAAGGTAGCAGTTGTCTGTCGAGAAGCCATCTTCTTCCTCGTCGACTAATTCAGCTGAAGTAAGATCACGTTGGAGAACATTTAGAGGTGATAAAAATCAAAACACCTACAAAATCTTTAACCTTTGGTTTTAGACACATAAGCACGCGTAGACTATCTGATTAGGCTCCTCAAGATGTTCAGATTCAAGGGATTGATACGGTGATACAATTCAAAATCATCCCAAATGGCGCAGACGTAATCACTCTTCATTATCTCCAAGATTCATTAAATCCTCATGATTCTTTATGCAATAGTTATTCTATATCCCGCCCACTTTCATTGATTATGATTCCTCTGAATTTGTTCCCATTCCTTTGCGTTTTATATGAAATGTGTCAACTTGAGCTTCTGTGTAAAGTTTTACGTTGAAAAGTTAGTCAGTCACTGGGTCATATTTTCAAATGCAAAACCTAAATCCGTGTTCACCTCGAAGATAAATTAGCATTAATTTGTACCTTTTAAATAATTGTCACTCACATGGTCTGTTACTGCATTCATCCCTTTAATGCGAAGAGGGTAACAGCTTTTAGTTTAAAACTACAGTAATGAAGACATTTGATAAAGACCTTATTACTAGGTCTCTCCTTCAACTATTACAGACGATGCTCTTAGTAAATAACTATAAATCAGCGACTCTTTGTTAAGTTAAAGTTTAAAATAATTACACAAATTTAAAAAGCTAAAATATTTCATCAATAATCTTACTGGATGTAAATTCTGGAACTCGTGAATCTTCACTTCCGCCTTTACTGCCATCAGAAGAAGAACTGGAAATAATTAACCGAAGCTGAGAATTAAGAACGGGATTTGTCGATTGAAGGGCAGCCTGACAAACATCGGATACTCTGCTAGATAGCCATTTCAATGTTCGAGATTCGTCGTAACGATAAACAGAGAGGCTACCAACACCTTTGTAGAAAGTAAGGAATTAGGTTATACAGGATTTGACCATAAAATTTGATTGTTTAGATCGATACATATTATAGGGAATTTACACTTCAGGTAATAAATTAACCGCATTATTCGTAGGGTAATCCGAGTTAGCTTAAATTACACACTTACTGGACATTAAAAGCAATAACATTCAGTTTTCTACTTTCCTCCTATGTCTTACATTTGGTCGATAAGCTTTTACTACGCCTTCCAAAAGTTGTGAGTTAAGAATTAAGACTACAAAACAAGACAGGAGTGTTGATTGGTGATAACTATTATTTAGACTGTTAGAGCTATGTGAATACACTTCTCTGCCTCTTGGATTTTTCCACTAGCCGTTTGATTTATATCAGACCAAAAGTCACTTCATATCATGCATATATATATATATATATATATATATATGATTACCAAAAGTATTCGGTATCTCTTCTGAATGGAGAGGATAGCTGTCTTTGATCATATGTGTCTGAGCTCCATCTGCAGTGGTACATGGTAGGTGTAATAATAGGATAAGTAATACTGAGGTCAGATGTCGGTCGAGTGCTATATAAGCAAGGAAAATCAATCGATGAGGTTTGTCTATCTGTCTGTTCTCCATATAGAACTTTGCACCGATGTGAGACAATTCGAGTCGCCACACTCCCTCCATGTAGCACACAAAGCAACAGAAGAAAGTACAAGAAATGCAGAATAGAGACAGTAAGCAGAGGTGTGAGACAAAGGAATAGTAGTAACGAAGAACAAAACAGTTTCATTGGAAATCATGAGTCACAAGGAGTGGATGCATCTGCACCAGCCATTGAGAACGATGAGTTTGAGCCATGTCACCAATTGTTTCCAGCTGCCATTGGTTTTTACCATCCCGAGGACCCCAACCAGCCTGGAAGTCTACACGTTCCTACGTGGCTTAAACTAACTGTTGTGGATTTCATTGGCTGATGCCATGTTTTCGTTTGACCGCCACAGCTAGCTCTTTTCCAGCCTGACCCCATATCAGCTAAAATTGACCGTCGAGGATGGCGATGACTAGGCATTAGTAACACATGTCCTAACCATCTCAGTCTATGTAACTTCACGACTTCGTCGATTGATTTCCCCTCCCACCTACCTAGCACTCGACCGACGCCTAACCTCAATATTGCTCACGTTATTATACCACTTCGAACGGGAGGTAGGATGCAGGCACCTATGATCAAAGACAGCTAGTCTTTTCATGTCTTCCACTCTCAATGGCCAGGTCTCGCTCACAGCCATAAAGGAGGACGGAGCGGACTGATGAGCAGTACACCCGCCCTTTGATGGATAGTCGAATATCTCATCTACGCCAGAGACGGCGTAAACTGGCATATGCGAAACGAGCCCTCTGTATCCGTGCTGAGATTTCATCAGAGATCAACCTGTTGACACTAGCTGATGGTACTTCCCAAATAAGTGAAGCGGTCAACGTGCTCTACCACTTCACTTCCTATTTTTAAACTAGGCGTCGATGTAGTCCAGTCCTGTAACATCATCTTGCATTTGGCGGGAGCGAATCGCATGCCAAACATTCGTAGATTGCAGCTTAAGGTGTTTAGAAGACTCTGAATTTTGTCAGCGTCCTCGCCTAGAAGGACTATATCGTCTGGATATTGTAAGTCAACAAGATTATTCCCTGGTAGCAAGTCAATCCCTGTGTCGCTGAAGTGAGTTAGGGTTAAGTCCATCATGATGAGGTTGCGCACCTATATCATATAAGACGGTTAGAACGTGTGTTACTCACGCCTAAACTTCGCCTTCCTCGAAAACAGGCAGTATTAGCTAGTATAGGATCGATGACGTTGGAAAAGAGCTAGTGGCGGCCAAACGAAAATATAGATACATGATTCAGTGAATTCCATAAGAGTTAGCTTAAGCCAACTAGCCAGCCATTCACGCAGGGAGATGTAGACTGCTAGTCTGGCTGGTTGAGGTCCTCGGGATGGTAAGAACAAATTAAGGCTGGAGACGATTGGTGATAGGCTCAAAATTATCGTTCTCATTGGCTGACGCCGATACGTTCACTCTTTGTGATTTGTCATATCTTAAAAACCATATTGTTCTTCCATATTATTACTATTCTTTTTCCCTCAACCACAGTTGTGTTTATTGCGTGTCTTCTGAATCTGTGTTTACTGTTTTCTGTGGCTTTGTGTGGTACATAGAAGGAGAGCAGCAAGTTGAACTGGTGCACATCTGTGCACAGTTCTATATGGAAACCAGTCAGTCAGTCTCTTTTGAATATTCATCAACAAATTTGACATTCAAGAAAACCTAGTCCTGGAGAACCTGTATTCTTCTTCTTAATGGACGTTTTATGGAGTAATATTCTTTATTGGGTATAAAGCTTATTACATTTCTCATAAGTCAGGCTGCTACTAATTATTGGATTCAAATAAAATACTGCTGACTATAGCTTTAAAAAAATTCTTAATATATTTGGTAAAAATTGTAACGTGTAAACTCATCAGAGATATATTAACATAAACCTTTATTGTGTGAAAACTAACAATATAAAAATAACTATTTTCACCAGATTTCATGAAGACTTATTTGGCGATAAGTTATTCGAACAAATCAATTGAGCAAGTAAACATTTATCACCCTGCAGAAACCATCCAAATACCTGCATTCTCACTTTTCTACACACTAACTATGGAATCATAAACCTTCCTCCAAAGCCTCAGGATGATCGGGGTGGGTGCCTTGCGCTGCGGGTTAGCCACCCCTCCGCACACCTCTTGAAATGCTCCCATATGACCGGGCGTCTTACACAGCCTCTCCTGAGGAAGTCATACTCACTGCCTTCACGTGGCGGAGGTGTTTTCACCGAAGTGAGAGGGCAAAAGCGGATGCCCGGCGCTCTTCGCCGGTTGACTGTCCATTGGATGACAGTCTAGGGGAGATGGCTAAACCCTGATTCCAAACCTCCAACGACTGGCGTATGAAGCTCACTGAGCTCACCGGCAGACGTATAGACAAAGGCTTATTGGATGCCCTGGATGTCTGGCCCCATTCAAAAAGGCGTATGAACCGGACTCCGGTCACCGGCTGGCAATGGATAGTGGACTTCCTACTCCACTCCTACTGCCTTGTAGGTCACACTTGGTTGTGTAAAGGCTAGAGCTGCACTCTCAAACAAAAGGCCGAGCGATACTGGGGACACCACTCGTACCTAATTCCCATGGAACCTCATGAACTCTCTACAACATCAACCAAATTCCAGTGCTGGTCCAACCACGTCGCCTTCGGTGGTTTGGCCATGTTCTGCGCCGACCAGATGACGATCTGGTCAAATCAGTTCCAAATCCCTCGCCATTTCCATCTTGGCGATGTCGCAGGGGTGGACAGCTGAAAACATGGCTTGGTACAGTCAAGGCTGATATGGAGTGCCTGGGGCTACAAACCGTCTACGGACTCCGTCTGTCTGTCTGTCTGGATTCAACATAGAACTTGGCACCGAAGTGCAGCAGTTCGAGTTGCCACGTTCCAAATAGCACACAGAGGTAGACAAGAAGATGAGTGAAGAGAATTAATAGAGTTTGACAAATATAAGAGTGAAACAGAATGGGTAATGGTAGAAAGGAATATGAAAGATTACAGAGATTGAATACATCTGCGCCATTGACAACGATTTTGAGCCATGTCACCTATTGTCTCCAGCCATTGATTCCTAGAGTCGCGAGGGCCCCAACCCGGGAGTCTGCATCTCCCTACCTGACTCAGTTTAACTGTCAAGGATTTCATGGATTGATGCCATGTTTTTGTTTGGCCACCACTGGCTCTTTTCCAACCTGAACCTATATCAGCTAACAATGCCCGTCGGGGGAGGCGGTGGTTAGGCATGCGCACCACGTGACCTAGCCATCTTAGTCTATGTAACTTTATAACCTCGTCGATTGATTTTCCCTCTTTGCCCAACACTCTACGCCTAACGTCAACATTACTTACCTTATTAAACCACCTAACGTGAGACAGAGATCGCAGACATCTATGATCGAAAGCAGTCAACCTTTTCATGTCTTCAACGCGTATTGGCCATGTTTCAGAGCCATAGAGAAGGACGGAGCGAACTGATGAGCAGTACACACGTCCCTTGGTTGATAACCGGATGTCACGCCTACGCCAGAGATGGTGTAAGTCAGCGAAAGCAGCTCGAGCTTTTCGGATCCGTGCTGAGATTTCATCGCCAATCAGTCCGTTGGTGCTGATACAACTTCCCAAGTAGGTGAAGTGGTCAACATGTTCTATCACTTCACTCCCTATCACTAAGTTAGGGGTTGACGTGGTCCAGTCCTGTAGCAGCATCTTACATTTTGCAGGGGCGAATCGCATGCCAAACATACGAAGATTGCTGCTCAAGGTGTTCAGAAGACTCTGCATTTTGTCAGCATCCTCCCCTAACAGGACTATGTCATCTGCATATTCTAAGTCCATTAGATTATTCCCTGGTAACAAGTCGATTCCTAAGTCACTACGTTCAGTTAAGGATACTTCCATTAGCATATCTATGATGAAGTTAAACAGAAATGGGGAAAGTGGACATCCCTGTCGGACACCACTGGTTGTTACTAATTCAGATGACAATTCCCCATAAGCCCTTACACGACTACGTGAGTTTGAATAGAGTGCCTTAATTAGTGCAATGTACTTTCTTGGCACTCCCTTCACAGTCAGACATTGCCATAGTACTTTTCGGTCCACGGAGTCGAAGGCCGCCTTCAAGTCAAGAAATATGACAATTGTTGGACGCCGAAAAGTGTGTCTATGTTCTAGAATCTGTCGAAGAGTGAAGATATGATCTATGCACCCTCTACCTGGTCTAAAGCCTGCTTGATTTTCCCTTGTCTGTTCCTCCCGAGTTCTGCTTAGTCTATGCATGATTACTGAGCCTAGGATTTTAGAGACTATGTTCGTTAGGCTGATCCCCCTATGATTATCACACGAGGACTTGTTTCCCTTCTTGAATATCGGTATAATGAGTGACTTACCCCAGTCAGATGGTACTGTCTCTGATTCCCAGACTTTGCCTAGTACCTCAGTTAATCTACAAACTAGTATGTCACCCCCATATTTAAACACCTCCGGAATAATTCCGTCGGGTCCTGCCGCTTTGCCTCGTTTCAAATTACTGATAGCTTTTGTAACCTCACCTACAGACGGCGGACCAGTGTCTATATCCCATTCGGGTACGTGGTGGATGGCGGGGAGGTTCAGTGTGGCTGTAGGCAAGTTAAATTGTTCCTCAAAGTGTTCTTTCCAGCGTTCAAGGCGTCTATCCTGAGAGCTAATTAAGGAGCCATTTTTCTCAGAAATAGTCTCACTTATGAATTGCCTTCTCCCGCCCGATTCTGTGATGAGTCTAAAGAGTTGCCTAGTGTTGCCTATCGCCAATGCTTTTTCCATCTCTTTCGCCTTTGTCACCCACCACTGTTCACGGTCTTTGCGGAGACTTTTAGTAAGTTTCCTTTTGTGCAGCTTTCGCTCCTCATTGAATTCGGAGCTCGCCGGAATAAGTCTTCTAGCATCCATCAGTTCGGATGAGGCAGTCGAAATCCAGTGGTTTTTACTCACCTTTGGATTTGTCTTATTCACAGCTTTTACAGCTGTATCTATAGCTGACTGAATATTCTTCCAGGCTTCTCCAGGGTGAGCACAGCTGTCGGATTCAGATATGCGTTTAGCTAGTTCTTCCTCAAATAGGGATTTAGTTTCCTGATCGAGCTGGGGGCGTAATGGTTTTACCGCCAGCTGTTTCCTACGTCCGTTCAGTCGTAAGCACACACGAGCCCGGACCAGTGCGTGATCGGTATCTACACACGTGTTCCAGAAGGAGCGACAATCTCCTACCGACCCACGCCAACGATAGCTTATTGCTATGTGGTCTATTTGTGTCCAGCGTTGGTTTGATGATGGGGGTCGCCAGGTTAAACAGTGTCTCTCCTTGTGTTTAAAGTTAGTGCTTACAAGAAACAAATGATTATCTGAACAGAACTGTAGGAGACGGTCACCGTTGTCGGTTCGCTGGCACGGAACTCCATAGGTGCCACCGACATCCTTCTCAGATTGACACAATTTCCCTACTTGAGCGTTGAAGTCACCAGCTAGAACGACTATATCTGAGCGTTTAGCCTTTCTCACCAAACTAGACAGCTTTTGGTAGAACTCATCCTTCGTTTCATCCGAACTGCAGTCAGTGGGGGCGTAGGCGGAGATTACGAAAAGGCATCGGCGAGTAGTGCAGTCCTTTCTCCTTCTTACTGATCCGTTCAGACGGACAGCACACATTCGGCTATCTACCGGGATCCAGTCAAGCAATGTCTTTTCTGCCCTAGTACTCAGAGCTATCCCTACGCCAGCTAATCCCCGTGAACTAGCTGTGGCATCTCCTGACACCCTCAAGGTGAATTTTGAAGATTCATCCTGTTGGCCAGGTGGGGTTAGGTGAATAACCACACTTGGGTCTTGTATGCGTGTTTCTGAAACACAACATACATCAATGGCTCGAGATGCCAGGGTCTTAGCTAGTGATGCTTGTTGTCCTATTTGGCAAAGTGTCCTTACATTAAATGCTCCTATATGAAATTGGTGGCGTGGCTTTAGGAGACTATCCGTGGTGGTTTTTTGGCTTTCGTCGTTTTTAGTGGACACAGAGTGAAGAGGGAGTGAGGAGCCATCAAGTAGAGGAGTTGCATCAGTGGGGGAAGGCAAGGTAATAGAGATGAAGATGAAGACAAAGATAAGTGAGGATTAGAGAGGTTTTGTGTGCATTTCGGATTGTGAGGGCGATTGTTACTTCCCGGCTGCCCACACCGTGGAAGTTGGTTGCGTGACCGCAGAGCCCAGGGGACAACTGCTTGAGGCCGGTCACACGCGGCCTGTTTTTGTTTGTTCTTTTTGTTTGGTGTGCCTCAGTAGCATACTTATCACTCCCGCCCTGTGACACGGCAGCAGGAAGCGCGGTCGTTGTTAATCCGGGCCACGGCCGATCCGGCATGAAATTTTGTGAATTTGTTTGGATCATGGTATTGGATGAGGTAGCTGCTTTTTGTTTAACCGCTATCCAAACAACCTGCCTGGCATGGTAGAACCTCAAGAGACATAAGTCTCAGCCAGTATAGCTTGATTAGGTCATTGCGGTGTTCAAGCCCGACCACCACGTCAAGGTAGCAGCTTTCGGTCGGACTCCACGGACTCCGTCTGTGGAACAAGAACTGGATAACCCTGTCGCAAAACCTTGCATCAGATCGCCGCGCCTGGGCAGCGATGATTCGAGATGTTCATGAAGCCGGCTCATTCTCCCGTAGGAGATAGCCGAAGTAAAGTAAAGTAGTACAATTTCGTAGACATGACTAAAAACAATATAATGCCTACTAAGAGAAAAAATGGAATAAGGCAGCGAATAGTGTTGGTAAGTCCGAGACTGGATGTAATAATGATGTGTTTGAAAACATCGGTAGAACTTTTTCCAAGAGTTTTTCTGTTGGACCAAACAAGTTACTGTACTTCAACTAATATAAATTCCTGTATGCGGGTACCTGGTAAATTCTTCCCCCTCTCAACACATCTTTAATAATACTTCGAAGGAAAATGCCTTTCATACAAATAATAAAGCCTGAACACTGTACTATAGCGAAATTCCATGTCACACTGAGATTATGCGTGGTAAGACATTTAATTATGTTTAAAATTTTAATAATGACTACAGACCTGACCAATTCTCTTTTTCCTTCCCAACAGGTCGTAACACCTTAAACGACATAGCAGGAGAGTTCAAAATCCAAGAAGAAATCATATTGCTGTGGAGTACTGGCTCTCATGTCCATTGGATGACAGTCTAGGGGAGATGGCTAAACCCTGATTCCAAACCTCCAACGACTGGCGTATGAAGCTCACTGGAGCTCACCGGCAGACGTATAGACAAAGGGCTTATTGGATGCCCTGGATGTCTGGCCCCATTCAAAAAGGCGTATGAACCGGACTCCGGTCACCGGCTGGCAATGGATAGTGGACTCCCTACTCCACTCCTACTGCCTTGTAGGTCACACTTGGTTGTGTAAAGGCTAGAGCTGCACTCTCAAACAAAAGGCCGAGCGATACTGGGGACACCACTCGTACCTAATTCCCATGAAGCTTCGTGAACTCTTGTTCATGAAGCCGGCTCATCCTCCCGGAGGAGATAGCCGAAGTAAAGTAAAGTAAGTATGTACTGGCTCTCATGCCGAGACATCAACTCTTGAAACCGACTCCCAGGAATAGTGGTATCTGCAACTTCAACTGATTCATTCAAAAACAGTTTGGGCTACCACGGAAATTTACTGGAAAAGGATTAACATAGGCTCCAAACCTTCTATCCTTAACCAATAAATCTAAAATCCGAAGTATTGCTCTGTTTAACCGAATAAACTTACCTAGTATGGAGAAAACAAGTTTTCACTAAGTTCACAAATGAACTCATAATTACTAATTAGAGCTAAGTTGAAATTTACTAGTAAAATATCCCACACAATCATTAAAACTGACTTCATCCATAAACAGACAAGAAAGAAACGAAAAAGATATACATATTTAAGATATATAATGTCCACATTACTTCGTTTCAGAAACGCAAAAAAACGTCATTTTATCCATTATAAGTACAGCTTACATTTCTTCTCACAAATTTCTTCCAACCGACTCTCCAGGTTGGCAATACTGCCAAGTATAGAGTAATTATCACCAGACTCGCTAAGCAATGAATGCCATGAAACAAATTTAGTCTACAGTGGTCAGCGTTTATCACCAAAAACAAACCTGTTTTTTGCAGAGTGATATGCAGAAGAAAAGTGGATCGATCCGACTGCAAAGATACATCACACCATCTACATATGCATGATTTAAACATGTAATTCACGATAAATATCCATACCAGTCTTAATATATCCACCGACTAGCCATGAACGACATTTTTCAGTTGTGCTCTGTATTTCAAAAAGCTGAGAAGATTGACTATTCCATAGAAATAGGCATGGTATGTCTACGAAGAATTGATTAAAGCAAACCAACAGAAGTCAAAATACCTGATCTTGGATGGTTTAGTTTGACTAGAGAACACTTTGAAGGACAATTGATGATACCATCTGTTTAATGGTGTCAGATATTCGACAAAAATACCTGGAACAACAAAGACAGAACCACAGTCTTGCATTCTGAAGTAGCGCAGCTTTCAAAATGTCGTTAAAATTTCAGTAGTACATAAAACCGTTATTTGCACAGGTTTCAAATTTCAATCCTCAGATCTTGCTATTACAAGACTGAGGGATCTTTGATTTAACATATCTGATATTGGAATTCGGTGATATCCAATATATCCAATATCGTTTTTACAAGCTAGTATAAACCAATTTGATTTCTTTGTGCTCGCTTCTTGATTGTAAGTATGGGTTCCTGATCCTCGGTAAACTTCTGCGTAGCTCGTCCCGCCACTCGACTCCAAAAAAGTAGTGCTGGATTAATTATATGTGGTTTGTAGTATGAGGTGTGTTAAGACTATTTTGAACTCTTGCGCTACAGGTGTTCAGTTTCTGCGTGAATCATTTTTCTAATATTCTGTCGACTGAAAGTTATAGAAAATACCCCAAACATCGGCCACAGACCACATTTAGCAAGCCAACAGAACCCATCCATACATCTTATGTATCTAGTGGGGAGCATGTGCCGATTTCTGCACAAAACTTGCCATGGTCTGATGAATACCCGAAACAGATACCAGCAATTCATTCTTATACTGGCAACAAATTACCGAATAAACATATCGGTTATACCTTAGGGCAGGATTTTCACCAGCGTCAGTTAACAGAAACACCTGGAATCACGCATATAGCACGCATGATATCGGATCAATTCCTTGCTGGCATAGCGAACAGTCTACAGCTAGGGCAAGGCATATTTCCCGGGAGATAGCTGACACAGTGTCGACACCAAACGCGGATACTAATATCTCTAAAATATTAACATCTGATTATCACACAGGTGTCTCTCACTGCATACCATATCCAAACGTAAGCCCATCCTGACTACCACCTCAAAAATCTGCCTGAAGTCTTCCTACGATCCAAAGATATTGGTAAATGAGTCTGATAACATGTATATAGAGGATACTCACGGATTGTTTTACCAAGATGTTGTCCGCTCACTGAAACCACATGGCCAGTGTTTATCTATTATCCTAGTAAATACGAGATCAGTTCTAAACAAACACTTAGCACTAAGTACAATAGCTTCTATATGCAGACCGTCATTGATTATGATCACTGAAGCTTGGTGCACAAGTGAAATCTCCAATGACAGCCTAAGGATTGAGAAATACAACCTTTTCGAGGGGACAGACGGACAGGTCGTGGGGGTGGAACACTAATTTACTGTGAACAATCCATGTGTGCAACCCAGTTTAGTAACCCAATTCTGTCACAACTCAATGACTCGATCTGGGTCGAAATAAAAGTTGTCAGAAGTAAACCTATACTTGTGGGTTGTGTGTACCGGCCCCCTTCATCCAGCAGGGAATATGATAATATGCTTAGCAATATCTTTAATGTTACAGCCAATCTTCCTTTCAGTTATAAAATTATCGGAGGCGATTTCAACTTGCCAGAAGTATCATGGTCTTCACTCCGAGGACCCCAAAGGTATGATAATCTCATAAATTCCATCGTCACAGGAGGGTGGACACAACACATAAATTCACCCACTAGATCCGCAAATATCCTAGACCTTATTTTCACGAACAACATAACGCCATCTACAGCACATGTGGGACAGGAATTTCCAGGTAGTTTGTTCTTTTGACATCTTTCCTGAAAGAAAACGCAGAGATAAAGCTGGCCAGATACCTATGAGATTGTACACACATGCTGACTGGGACTTATATCATCACCTAATTAGATGTTCTAATTGGGACTCGTACTTTTTGAACCAGTCCTTAGATGCAATTCTTAACAACTTTTATCAGAATATTAGCTCAAATCACGACGCCATTGCACCCGAGAAGATTCTTAGCTTCAGATTCCCCCAAAGTGATTATATTCCGACATCGTTTAGAAGAAGTCTACGTAAGCACTCAATAAAATACTACAGATATCATGACTTATCGTCATTTATTGCCATAACGTCCCTTCTCGGTAGAATTGAAGAGTTGAGAAATATAGGCCTCAAAAACAAAGAAATGCAGGCCATTCATGCACTGCATAACTCAGGAGAAATAGCCAAACTTTTTAAAAGTAGGTTGACGAACTCCAAAACACCCTATCCGAAAATAATATACTTAGACGGCATTGCTTACGAAAACAATGAGGCGATATGTGAACTGCTTAGCAAGCACTTCGCCAGATTATACACCTTAGAGAACGATGAGGTCGTGGATTTCCCACGTAAAACAGACGAATGTTTAAGTGAGATAATTTTCACCACACATGAGATCGATAAAGCTGTCGCAAATCTTAAGCTTAGTAACACTACTGGCCCAGACGGCATATCTTCCGTTCTGCTGAAAAAAGGTGGTAATGACATGAGTTTACTCTTACTCAAGTTATACTCAATTTCTTTAAGCGATGGGACATACCCTAACTGCTGGAAGAAGTCTTATATTGTACCTATCCACAAATACGGGCCTATAGCTGATATCAACAACTACCGCCCCATCACCATCACGTCTGTAGTTTCACGTGTAATGGAAAAGATAGTTAAGACTCAAATCATTCAGTACTTGCTGTCAAATGACCTACCATCCCCATCCCAATACGGTTTCTTAAGTAGAAGGTCGTGCATAACTTGCCACTTAGATTATTTTGACTACATTACACAATACATTGATAATGGGCGTTCGGTAACAACATTGTTTTTTTATTTTTTTTATTTACAGCTTGATTCCACACTGTATTTTTGGTACAAGTATGGAATTTTCAGCATGGATATCGGTGGCCCAAATTTTGCAGGCCGACCATAGATATCAGGTGTTCGTCGGCGTGGGCTCGAACCCCGGACCATGTGCACGGTCGGCGAGAGTCCTAACCACTGTGCCACCGACGTTAGCAAGGCCTTCGATAAAGTCACACATATCAGACTCCTAACAAAACTCCAATCATAGGGAATAACCGGAAAACGTCTCAAATGAATAAGCACTTTTCTCACAGAAAGAGAGCAATTAGTCAAAATCAACCACCAGCTGTCTTCCTCAAAGCCGATAACCAGTGGTGTAATACAAGGTAGTGTTCTTGGCCCTATTCTGTTCCTCTTATTTATAAATGACATAGTCTGTGTAATCAAGTATGGCAAGCCATACCTTTTTGCAGATGATCTCAAGATAGTATATGATTATGGTACGGTGATATGAGCGTCGAAAGCAAGATCCAACAAGACTTAAACGATCTAGGCGATTGGAGCGAAAAGTGGCAACTGACTTTCAACCCAGACAAGTGCGGTATAACCCACCTTGGACGCTGGAAACCGATAATGTGCCTATATATGTACGGTAAGCTCCTCTCAAAACTGAACACAGTCACAGATCTCAGGATAACATACTCAGATTTATCATTTTCCGATCATGCAAACAAGGTTGCATCTGACTGTAAATGACTTACTGGCTTTGTACTGCGTAACTTCTACACCTAAGAAGCAAGATTAGCTATATATAGGACATGTATCCGTCCCAAACTTGAATATTGTGCTCTCCTATTTAGTAACCTCAGGTCTGTAGACAGAAATAAAATCGAAAGTGTCCAGAGATTCCTCACGAAACGCATAATAGGGTTCGACCAACAAGTGGAATATGTTGACAGGTGTGTACGTCTGAAATTAGAGCCTCTGTGGTTAAGGAGAGTGAAGTGCAACCTATTTCTACTCTTCAAAGTCATTAGGAAACATTGCTACAGTAACTCATCCATAACGTGGGAAAATATTAAATCGTATCAGCTGCGAAACCACGACTACCTTGTCAAGGTGGCTACCCACAGAAAATCCATTAGGGTAAACTTTTTCACCATAAAATATTGCATTCTTTGGAACCAACTACCACCTGAAATAAGATGTTGTGAAAACCCTGATGGGTTCAAACGGAGCCTAGAAAGACACTTTAACATGTCCACCCTAGCTCGTCTAAAAGACCACAACTGTTGGTAGAACGGAAATTGAAGGCCAGTCCAGTCTGCAGTAAAGTCACATACGTATATCTCGACCCTAATACTCACGCAGCGAACGTTAACTAATTTACTGATTTCTATTCTCTATAATTTTCATTAAGTTGTGTTGGTAAAAGTAACCCTGGAAATAATTGTAATAGCATCCACACCTTTTAACGTTTTACATATGTATATACTAATATAATAATACTTATTAATCATGCATGTTCAATTCTTAAATTAGATTGTCATTAAAATACTTAAAATGATTAAAATATTTATGCATCAAATGCTCTCTTGGTTTACCACGCTTATTTACCTTATAACACTCAATTATTGAGCCTAGTGTATTATTTGATATACGAATTATATTATTGATTATACTCTTATCATATATGGTTTGATTTACTCTACGGCTCCCTGTAGACTAACTACCATTCTTCAGCATACACACTGCAGTATTGTTAACCAAATGCCAAAATTTTGTTGGTTCTATGTTAATATCTTTGTATAATATGTCTAGACACGTTACTTTGCAATGTCAGATGTTTACTATATATAAGTACACTAAGTCCTGCCAACCGACCTTACCTTCAGTCCATACTGCCTAAATTGAACCTTAACTATAGTGTTCTGCTTAATCTTGTTTCACTATCCACAATACTTATTCGTTTTACTCTTTAAGTTTTTGGCTTCTTATAAAGTAATCTGTTCATTAGGATGCATGCACACAAATATAACATGTTTATAAAGATGTACGTGGAGACCTATTGGAAGCACTCATTAAGAGGCCTAGGGAGATTTGCGGTAGCCATAATAATCATAGTCTCATAGTCTCAGAGCCTAACATCAAAAAAGGAGGGAGGGTGGCGCTAGCTGATCAGTAGATATGGTGGTGGTCACTAAGGTGAATCGCCCCATTCTGCAGGAACAGAAATATGTAATTTGAAGGCTCGAGATATTTCTGATTCTTATGAGGGCTTAGATCTTTATCTCGACAAAGATAATAATGAACGCCTTGACAGATCATGCTTCTACCTTTAAATATATACCATTCGCTCAGCCTATTGTTGAGATGCGACCACGCGGGATCTGCACAGATTTATGGGGCATCTTATAAACTAACTTGCTGTCCATTGTCTGATCTTTAAATACCACTTCACAATATCTTGTCTCACTTATTTTCTAATAACGTCTTTACTTGATTCTCATTATATTCCATTAAACCTAACATTTTATAGCTCTTTATGAATTTGATTCGACTTATTCTATTCCTATTCTCTGGAGGGTACGGTTGTGCACCAAATAGAAAAAAAAGACATGAAATAAAAATAACTGGCTTGAAAATAATTGTATTAAAGCCAAAAGTCGACATCATGATAGTATAAAATATATTGGTTTCATTATACATTGCAAATGAACGTTGTCGGACTAAGGATTAATTACTTCCCCATTCTGTTTTCTATATAAATGTGTTTATTAATGATATATTTCACTCACTTAATCTATTACACTTTAATGATTCACCTTAGCACTTTAACTTTTCTAAAAAACAGCTTCCAATCCCTTGTAAACGTTGTACTTACCTCAATATTGGTTGGTTATCGTATGCCTACAACCACGGGATGAAAACGAAACGAAGTCGATTTTCCCGCTCAACCTGGAGGACAATTGTACAATTCACTAACTATACGGCCTGTGTGAAGGCAATGAGTGTATTTATATATATGTATCAAATATTTATCTGTTGAAACATTATTAACTTGTAGACAATCTATGATTTGACATTATACCATACTTGATCGTGCCTGTAAAAATGGCATGTATTTTCATGTACATTTATGTTTATATGAAAATAAAATTATTATTATTATATCCCATTCGGGTGTGCGCTGGATGGCGGGGAGGTTCAGTGTGGCTGTAAGCACGTTAAATTGTGGCATAAAAAGTACTGGAGAGTATAATTAATGAACACATCAGGGAACACCTCGACAGGGCTAACAGACTCCACGAAGTACAACCTGTTTTCAGCAGAGGTAGATCGTGTATAGCGAACCTACTATCAGATTGGTACGACTGGACAATCTGTTGGAACATGAATGTCCAAGTCTTTCCAGGCTTCTCGAAGTGATTTAAGGCAGTTCAGCATGACATTCTCCTGCACAAAATAAGTCGGGCAAGTATAGGTGGGCTGCTTCTGCCATGGTTGAAAGACCACTTAGTTGAAAGGAAATTCTGCACCAAGGTCTATCGTGTCCGACCATCCAGACATGATTCGACATCTGCAGTTGAGTAGGGGTCTCTTACAGGGCCACTTTTGTTTTCGACTTCTATCTGTGACATGCAGTGCTGTGAAGACTTCTCGTCTCTTCTGACGATAATATAATATATATTTCTTCCTGTTTATGCAGCAACATACCTATTGTACAGGCATGGATAAGTTGTTATATAAATTACACATAATTTGATGTATGATGAATTTACAGTTCGGTTATCCTTTCTGGCACTATAGTCAGTCGGAACAGTTTGCTATAAAGTCTGTTTGTGTAGCACATAAAGAGATATAGAAATATTGTCTTCGCATTAACAAAAACCCAGACATCTTTTGAATGTAATACAGATATCTGGGAAAAATAAAGCTTGAAGTCAATTCTCTTATATAACTTTGTTGTGAACAGCACCCTTGGCTTAAAGTTTATTGATGTATTATGTTGAGATCAGTGATATATTTATTCCATTTTTCAGCAGTCTTTTCGTAGTTTCATAACAGGAAATTAATTTGATCGTGGAGGCGAAAACTAGATAAGGTCATGTTAAGTTGTTTTACTGCATCAAATGGTGCCGAGGTCGATTCCAGAATTCTCCATTTGCTCCATTTGTGTCTGCATGGCGGACTGTATTCGTAAGTTGAGTAAAATGTTGAAAACTGTTTGAAAACCAGTTGCTTCTTCATTTCAGATCATGAATACTCATTTACAGCATGTTCACCAGCGTCTTCAAATGGTAGAATTGGATCGTTCATGGAATTTGAGTGGTTATGAGATAAATGGTTTGGAATTAATATTCATTTCAGTTTAGATGCAGGGTTGTTCGACCTCGACCAGAAGATGAATAGGAGCAGCAAAATACCAGAAAGAGAAAGTATGTGAACATGAAAAGGACATTTATATATTATGCATTTATAAATGTTTATCTTAATTGTAAATTATACCTAAGTAAACATTTTTCTATATTGTATTTGTTTTCACGTATTTATGCGAAGTCTTAGAGTTTATTTAGTGTCATGATGTGTATTAATGAGTCTGAGCGTTTTAGTGTTCTAGTGACTGATGCGTTTTAGAAATAAGTGATGGGTTCTGGTAGAGATAGTCATTGGGACAAAACAGTTTATATAGCAAGCGTGTGAAGGTTACAATAGAGTGACACGTCCTATTTCTATGGGTAAACTAATCCTGTATGTTCCATACTCAGTCTTTATGCATCCATGCTGCTAGTTTATTTATAGTTTTAAGATTGCTAAGGGTGTTGAAGTGCGTCTATTAGGTGCTGTAATAGACTAATAGTTGATTCGTTCTAGGAGTAAATAGTTTGTTAATATAATCAGTAGAGTGAAACAGTCTGTACAGAGAGAGTTTAAAGCTTGTAACCGAAGAGCAAGTTGTAGTGCAGTGAAGTTTTCGGAAGACTCTGATATGCTGCCGGTAAACCTTAGGATTCTGGAAGAATGAGACCTGGTCAATGGTATGGCATACAACTTGAAAAATTGCAAGGGAGTGTAACCAAGCACTTTTAGACTGCGGGACAAGAATAACTCTCTATGCAGTGATAGCCTGCCTCGCTCAAATTAGTGAGCAACTCAGTTAAGGTTCTGATGGGAAAAATAGTAACCTGTGTAAATAACATGGGCGATGTAGAGAGGATATATGTAGTCAGACCCTTTACACATAGAAATTCAGGTGCACTTGATCCTGAGCACTTTCTAAGATTATACGAATAGTGTGTAAGGGTAGACCTTTGACCACACAATACCACTATTTCCCGCCACTGAGAAGAGACACTAACCTTTGGGAAAGAGTTTCAAGTTTTATACTTGCATCAAGAGTTTAAAGACAGAGAACAAAAAAGGATATGGGTCCGTGAAATAAACCAAATAATGAACGGCTGAAGAAACTATTTCTTTTCACAGTTAGCCACCATCGCCTTGTGGATAAATAACAAATAAATAAATAAATTTATTCTCATGATACAGTACATGAGGGACGCCAGTTTACAGGCATCATCAAATTGTTACAGAAATACAACCATATTATTCAGTCACATTTTACAATCGATAGCAAAATATGTTTAACATGTACACTGGAGACTATACATACACTTGATAAATGTTAATCCCAGTAGTATAAAACATCCTTTTCACTTATGCACAATCGTTTCTGTGCATAGTTGTAAAAATCCGCTAGATTGTCAGTGAGTGCAACACATCAGGAAATACAGAAGTATTGTCTTCGCATTAACAAAAAAACCAGGTCATTGGTGGATGGGTTATAAGTGCCTGGGAAAAAAAATAAAGCTTGAAGTCAATTTTCGTACAATAATTTGTTGTGTGCAGAGTCCTTGAATTATAGTTCGTTGATGTGTTATTTTGAAATCAGTGATATGTTTATCTCATTTGATATGCAATGTCATTGTTGGGAGTAAAATACATAAGCTGTAGACGCATTAATTAATGGATCTCTACTGCTTGTGGGTATTTACTTCTCGTGAGGAAGGTTTTTGAATTTTAGTTGTTACGACATGAGTTGTGGATATTGACTGCTCAGCAACATTACGGATATAAGTTTATCACATTATCTCAGGAATGTTGGGTTGTAGTTGGTGAGGCATATATGATGTCCGACGAGCGTACATCTGTCCATGTGATGTTGTGATGAGTTCTATCTTTTACACGTTATCGGTTTAAGTTCATTTTATTCCACTTATTGTGTTGGGTAGAAGTTTTACAAAAGAAACATCCTGTCTGTTTCAGGGTAAGTATCTTAATCGTTAATGTTTTATCTAAAATTATAAATATAGCCAAAAAAACAGGTGTAGTATTTGAGCGTATACACTAAATGGAACTATAATTTCGGAGGCTCTCAGATAGGAACTAGGACTAATGTTGTCAGCCACGTTTCGTATACCGTTAATGCCCAGCTCTTGCTACGCTCGGGCTCACGCTGTTCCTTGAAGTTTTTCAGAAACGCTTAGTAATAACGGACGAAAAAACCAAAACACCGATTGGCCGCTTGAGAATTCTTTATTGTAACACCAACATATAAAAAATATTTCTACTAAGGTCTGTGAACAAATATTACAATAATAAATCACAATATTACTTCTGACGGTTTTATTCTGACTTCTTTCTGAACAGCGACCGATGAGACGATGACTGTCGTATTGATGCCTCCGCGAAATTGTGGAAGTTGATTTTGAGCAAACAAATGAATCATTTCCGACTTCCACTACCAGTCCTATGATAAGAAAAAACAATCGTCACATATCTCACCAAACACTTCGAAAACACGAAGTTGCTCAACCCCTCACGAATGCACCCTCAACCATGATGTACAGGAAACATCAGTTTGAGAATACAGACGTTAGTCCAAAAACGCGTATAGTGCCCTGTCATAATTCTCATGCATTCAGTAGGGGTCACATGCCAATTTCAGCACAATGCTCATCATGGCCTAGGAAGTACTCTAATCAGACACAGGGATCTAAGTCATATGCACACAACAACACGCCGATCACACATTTCGGTTATAACTATGCAGATTACACGACACTAGCCAACCCATATGACCAAAATTTTCTCCAGCGACAACTGGCAGAAACGCCTGGGATCATGCACATAGCACGCATGATATCAGACCAATTCCTTGCTGGTATAGCGAACACCTTACAACAGGGAAACTGCTTCTTCCCCGAAAGATAGCAAACATCTTATACACACCTAATACCAATAGTAATACCATAGATTATCATACTAGTATCTCCCATAGCACGCAATATCTAAACGACCAACTACTCACGAGTGACATTTCACAACCCATCCCTAACTATCAAATTAAAGAAACCGTCTCTAGTGATCAAAATGTTGTAATTAATGAATCCAATAACGACTGCACATATTCAGTTGATAACCATAGAGTATTTTATTATGATATTGCCCATACACTAAAACCACTTCGTCAAAGTCTATCCGTCATCCTCATAAATGCTAGATCAGTTCTTAACAAACATTTAGCATTATGTACGTTAGCCTCTATATGCAATCCGTCGCTGATCATGATCACTGAAGCCTGGTGCTCAAGTGACATTGTGGATGGTAGCTTATCAATTGATAAGTACAATCTTTTTCGAGGGGATAGGGAAACAGGTCGTGGGGGTGGAACACTCATATACGTTAAACAACCCATTTGTGCAACGCATTTTAGTCACCCTATTCTGTCACAACTTAATGATTCGGTGTGGGTCGAAATAAAAGTTCTCAGAAGTAAACCTATCCTTATAGGGTGCGTATACCGACCGCCATCATCCAACCGCGAATACGATAACGTACTCAGCAACATATTTAGTGTTGCATCCAATCTCCCCTTCAGTTATAATATAATTGGAGGTGACTTCAATTTGCCTGATATATCATGGCGTACACTTCGTGGACCCTCGAGGTATGATAATCTTCTTAATTCCATCATTACTGGAGGATGGACGCAACACATAAATGTACCCACTAGGTCCAATAACATTCTTGATCTTATATTCACGATCAACGTAGCACCATCTACAATTCATGTGGGACATGAATTCCCAGGTAGCGATCATAAAATAGTTGCATGTTCGTTTAACATTTCCCCAGAAACTATACACAGAAACGAAGTTAGTCGGACACCTATAAGACCATACACGCGGGTTGATTGGGACTTGTATCAGGACTTGATTAGATACTCTAATTGGGATTCCTACTTTACCAATGACTCCTTAGAGGAAGTCCTTAAAAACTTCTATGACAATATACAGTCGGTTAATGATGTCATAGCGCCTGTGAAACTGATTAAATTCAAAATCCCTCAAGGTGATTTTATTCCAATATCATTAAGAAGAAGTTTGCGGAAGCATTCATTAAGTTACTATAGACATGACGACTTATCGTCGTTAATCGCTATCAAATCAATCCTCATTAGAATCCATGAGTTAAAAAATCTAAGTCTTAGGAATAAAGAAACGCGGGCAATTCAGTCGCCACATAACACTGGAGAAATAGCCAAACTCTTCAAAAGTAGGTTAACTAACTCCAAATCAACATATCCAAAAATAATACACCTAGGTGGCATTACTCACGAAAGTGCTGAGGATATATGTGAGGTGTTTAGCACGCACTTTGCCAAACTGTACACTCTAGAAAATGACCAGGATATAG
Source organism: Trichobilharzia regenti (assembly GCA_944472135.2). Taxonomy (NCBI): domain Eukaryota; kingdom Metazoa; phylum Platyhelminthes; class Trematoda; order Strigeidida; family Schistosomatidae; genus Trichobilharzia; species Trichobilharzia regenti. Next base: position 196,025,379 of record OX235262.1, on the reverse strand, counting down.
ATTTCCCTCGTAAAACAGAAAAGTGTCTAAGCGATGTAGTCTTAAACGCCCAAGAAATCGATAAAGCTATCACAACTCTTAAGCTTACTAATACTCCCGGCCCAGATGGAATGTCTTCCGTCCTCTTAAAAAATGGTGGAAATGACATGAATCTACTTCTTCTCAAGATATTTTCAACTTCGATAAGGAGTGGAACATATCCAAATAGCTGGAAGAAATCCTACGTTGTACCCATTCACAAAACCGGACCTACAGCGGACATAGATAATTACCGCCCCATCAACATTACTTCCGTAGTTTCACGTGTGATGGAAAAGATTGTAAAGAAGCAAATTGTTCAGTATTTGCTCTCGAATGACTTAATATCCCCTTTCCAATACGGTTTCCTAAATAGAAGATCGTGCATTACGTGCCAGTTAGATTATTTCGATCACATTACTGAATGTGTAGACAAAGGTCGTTCGGCAGCAACATTATTTCTAGATGTTAGGAAAGCTTTTGATAAAGTCCCACATAAAAGACTCATACTGAAACTCCTATCTTATGGAATAAGTGGAAGGCTTCTTGAGTGGATAACTTCCTTTCTTACAGGAAGAGAACAGTTAGTTAAAGTCAACCATCACTTATCAACATCCAAACCGATAACCAGCGGCGTGATACAAGGTAGTGTTCTTGGCCCTACCCTATTCATTGTATTCATAAATGATATTGTCTCTATGATCAAGTATGGCAAGCCATACCTCTTTGCAGATGACCTCAAAGTTGTCTATGATTTTGACTATAATGATATGAATATTGTTAGTAAAATCCAAGAAGACCTAAATAGTCTATGTAATTGGAGTGAAAAGTGGCAGTTAACGTTCAATCCAGCTAAATCTGGGATAACATACTTCGGACGTTGGAAACCTAGCATGTGTCTATACATGTACGGTGACCTTGTCTCAAACACAAACACAGTCACAGATCTCGGGATAACATACTCAGATCTTACCTTTACTGAACATGCAAATAAGGTGGTATCTGATTGTAAACGTCTAACCGGCTTTGTGCTACGCAACTTTTACACTCCAGAAGCCAGATTAGCCATATATAAGATATGCATTCGCCCCAAACTTGAATACTGTGCCCACTTATACAGTAGCTTCAAGTCGGCAGACAGAAAAAAGTTGAAAGTGTCCAAAGATTCCTTACGAAACGCATATTAGGCTATGGTCAGCAAATAGAATACCTTGACAGATGTATTCGACTGGACTTAGAGCCCTTATGGTTAAGGAGAGTGAAGTGCAATTTATTTCTCTTATTCAAAGTTATAAGAAAGCACTGTAACAGTAACTCGTCCATAACCTGGGCTAATCCTAAATCGTATGGACTACGCAACCACAACTACCTTCTCAAGGTTAACACCCATAAACTCACCACTAGAGCTAACTTCTTCACCATTAAATATTGCAAACTTTGGAACCAACTACCCTCTGAGATAAGATCCTGTGAAAGGCCTGACAGTTTCAAAAGGAGCCTAGAAAAACATATAAACATGTCCACCCTAGCCCGCCTCAAAGATCTCAACTGCTGGTAGAGTGGAGAGACAATGGCTTTTCAATATTTAACTACGGAAAGTACACTAGTCCCAATACCAATATAATAACACTTAGTAATTATGTAGGTTCAATACTTGAAATTCGATTGTCATTAAAATACTTAAAATGATTAAAATAGCTATGCGGCAAGTGTTCTCTTGCTTTACCATGCTTGTTTCCCTTATAACACTCAGTTATTGAGCCTAATGTATTCTTTGATAATACGAATTATGACACTGACTATGCTCTTATTATACATAGATTGATTTACTTTACGACTACCTGTAGTACTAACTACCCTTCTGTAGTATTGTTAAACAAATGCTGAAATTTTGTTGGTTCTGTTAATATCTTTTTATAATATGTTTAGACACGTTACTTTGCAATGTCAGATGTTACTATATACAAGACTGTCATGATAATTTAGTACACTAAGTCCTGCCAACCGACCTTACCTTCAGTTCATACTACCTACATTGATCCCTAACTATATTGTTCTGCTGAATCTTGCTTCACTATTCACAAAACCTATTCTTTTTATTCTTTAAGGTTCTAACTTCTTGTAAAGTAATCTGTTCATTAGGACGCATGCATACATATATAATGTTCATAAAGATGTACGCGGAGACCTATTGGAAGCACTCATTAAGAAAGCTAGGGAGATGGAATATGAGGTACGAACATGTCTGGTACCAAGCAATATATTTGCGGTAGCCATAATAATCATAGTCTCAGAGCTTAACATCAAAAAAGGAGGGAGGGTGGCGTTAGCTGATCAGTAGATATGGTGGGGGTCACTAAGGTGAATCGCCCCATTCTGCAGGAACAGCAATATACAAATTAAAGGCTCGAGATATTTCTGATTTTTATGAGGGCTTAGATCTTTATCTTGAAAAAGATAATAATGAACGCCTTGACAGATCATGCTTCTACCTCTAAATATATACTATTCGCCCAGCCTATTGTTGAGATGCGACCATGTGGGATGTGCACAGATTTATGGGGCATCTTATAAACTAACTTGCTGTCCATTGACTGATCTTTAAATACCACTTCACAATGTCTTATCTCATTCATTTTCCAATAACGTCTTTACTTGATCCTCATTATATCCCATTAAACCTAACATTTTACAGCTCTTTATGACTTATTATATTCCTACTCTCTGAAGGGTACGGTTGTACATTAAATGCACAAAAAGGTATAAAACAAAAACAACTGGCACAACTGAGGATAAATGTATTAAAACCAAAAGTGGACATCATGATAGTACGAGGTATACGTGTAGCATTATACATTGCAAATGAACGTTGTCAGCCTAGGGAGTTTTCTTTTTTAATGCATTTATTAATGATACTTGCACTTACCTATTTCATTACAATTTAATGATTCACCTCAGCACTTTTACTTTTCTAAAACAGCTTTCAATCCCTTGTAAACGTTGTACTTACCTCAATATTGGTTGGTTATCGTATGCCGACAACCACGGGATGAAAACGAAACGAAGTCGATTTTCCCGCTCAACCTGGAGGACAATTGTACAATTCAATAACTATACAGCCTAGTTCAGACAATGTGTATTTATATATATATCAAATATTTAACTGTTGAAACATTATTAACTTGTAGACAATCTACGATTTGATATTATATCATACTTGATCGTGCCTGTAAAAATGGCATGCATTTTCATGTAAATTTATATGTTTATATGAGAATATACATTATTATTATTATGAATTGATCGTTCAATCTTCAACTCCATTGACACTCCCCGGCAAAAAAGGGATCCAACCCTTTTTTCCTTCACGACCAATGCACGTTGACTTGGATGCCATTGCGAGAACCTGGGTCACACGGACAGAGCTGAAATGGAAAACAAACAGAAAAGCCAACACACCACAAGCATACCCACAGCACAATCTCACACATCAATGACGACCTGCGCCTCCAGACAGAGCCCTCCTCTTGACATCTTGCAACACAATCTCCACTTACTAGAATGACTCTTGCAGAATGCAACGTGACCATGGCAGCACCTCACGATACTCTACGCACATCCTCTTATCTACTCACTACCAATTACCACTGAAATCGCTTGTCACTCATTCTGCCTCAATTCTAGTAAAGATGACGTATGCGAGCCTCAGTCGTTTACACTCTTTCTCCCCGGCGTGTGAGACCACAGCTAACAATTATCTCCGTGTGCATTTCATTCTCAGCACTAGTCTGTCCTCCCCGGCGTATACGACCCATCTGCTGTCCTTAACATCAATCAATTCATTCACGGATGTAGAAGAGTGGACACAACTTCAGAAGTAATCACGACGAAAATTTTAACAAAATTATGCAATGACAACAAGGTACGAAAACAACGAGTAAACACAATGAATCCAAAATACACCAATTGCTATGACACACCACACGTATATACAAATATTACAAACAACGTCGCCGATCATGTGTTGGTGGAATTCCTTTGAAGAATCGCAGGACTTACACCAGTACGCCTACAACCCTTCACAGGTTGACAATTGTCAGTTGTAGAATGTCCGGACACAAACAAGATAAATAAATAAATAAATTTATTCTCATGATACAGTACATGAGGGACGCCAGTTTACAGGCATCATCAAATTGTTACAGAAATACAACCATATTATTCAGTCGCAATTTACAGTCGATAGCAAAATATGTTTAACATGTACACTGGAGACTATACATACACTTGATAAATGTTAATCCCAATATTATAAAACATCCTTTTCACTTATGCACAATCGTTTCTGTGCATAGTTGTAAAAATCCGCTAGATTGTCAGTGAGTGCAACACATCAGGAAATACAGAAGTATTGTCTTCGCATTAACAAAAAAACCAGGTCATTGGTGGATGGGTTATAAGTGCCTGGGAAAAAAAATAAAGCTTGAAGTCAGTTTTCATACATAATTTTCTTGAGTACAGAATTCTTGAATTATAGTTCATTGTTGTGTTATTTGGAATTCAGAGAAATGTTTATTTCATTTAAATAAACAAATAGATTGATTCTCATGGTACAGTACATGAGGGACGCCAGATTAACCAACAATTACGATAATTAGAACTCACTCAACTATTTAACACAAACATATATACAATCAACACATCAAATGTTGTGGATTCTGGCACGGCAAACTACCCTTGAAGAACTGTAGGACTTAGAGCAGTACGCCTACATTCCTTCTCAGGTTGATGATCCAAGTGGAAGTCGTCCGGACACAAACAGAATTACCAACAGCTAGATGATAGATGATATCAATTCAGTATATACAATATGAACATATGTACAAAATCACACACCAAGCACATTGGACTGCTCATTGATGCGCTAGCCTTTGAAGAATTGTAGGACTCACAGCAGTACGCCTACAACCCCTCTCAGGTTGACGCTCTAGGTTGGAAAATCGTTGCAGAGTTCATTTGCTGATTTCCTTCTATCAGCTATATCCTCAAATCCGAACGGCAACTCGCTCATGTCATTGTATCGTAGAATATAGATGACGAACAAGCACACGACGTATCTGGTCAACCAAGAGTAGAAACTGAGTAATTTACACCAAAGATAATAGCATTCAAATAGTAACTTGAAACTAGAAATGCCTTTATTCGTGCAAGTCAATTTAACAATTACTCTCTCGTTTACACTTGGCTTATCCTCACTAAACTGACCATTGATATTCGTCCTTTCAAACGAACTGATACTAGCATAGTCATTGCACAAGATACTTGAGTTGATGGGCGTCTGTTTCATTGTGGATGACAGCACCAACGACGACTGATTGATATCAGTTGATGAAGTTAGCGGTGGATCAAAAGCTGTTGTTGCTCGACTTTCAGAAAGTTGTCTACCTCCAAGACCACCACCACTGCTGTCTTTTACTATCAGCTCAGGTTTAGCACTAGCATCTGATGATAGGTGGGCTACATGCTGATCACTTACACTGACGGTCTCACAAGTATGTATGCCTTCTACAACTGCATCTGCATTTAATTCTACTTCACGTTGAAGTTGTACAGAACCCTTGTTCAACTTAGCGGTAGTAGGCATATCCCTCATCTCATCATGATCAACGAAAGACAACTGTGAAGTGTCATGATCATTATCACGAATACTCAATTTACCGTCAACTTCATCATTTTCAAACTCTTTATTAACAGAAGTAGACAATTTCGGTTCCTCCTCGCAAATCCTAAAAGGTTTTATAACTTCACTCTGACTAGTAATACCTTGTAAACTTGTGGAGTCAGAACTGAACTCTGAAGCAATAACTCTATTCTGTGACACTCTATTCAACAATGGCTTACCAGTTGCAACTACAGACTTCCTGACCGCACCGTTATCGTCACACAATTCGGAGTCAGACCTTGATTTCACATTTAGCTTATCCCTGAACTTGCTCACTGGTTCACAGTTCACCTTTGTATGCACCTCTTGAAAACGTGTAAAACACAACCGTGTTTGTCTTGCATCTTGCAACTTTTCTGTTGAGCATGTACTACGAAAACTGTTGCACTCATTAGGTTTATATGCATTACTAGACATCATGGTGCCTTCTCAATATCCACCTGTCTGAGGCTTATTCGTCATCAATGAGTGCGTTTTACCCTCAGACTGCTGTATTCTAGGGGTGAGATTCAATATGCTGGCAAACTTGCCCATCGATTGATTGACACTATCTTTTACTAGTTTCAGGATATCATCAAACTTTGGCTCGATACCCTCATCCTCCGTACGGGAGCTTATCTTCACCCACTTCCTTTGCAGTCGAGTAGGTAGGCGTCTTGCTATTACTTCTAGTATAAAATTCGAGTTGAGTTTATTCATGCAATTCATCGAAATCAAGGTATTCTTATAAGTCATCAGATTATCTAAAAACTCAGTAAGTGCCTTGGAGTCATCTCGAAGTTGGCTGCCATTACCCTTGACAGCTTCGTATACGTTCCTTACAATCATTGAAGGTCTTCTAAACCTTTGACGCAGTATGCTCATAGCCTCATCGTAGCCCTCTTTTGGCTTCATAAACTTACAAGACTGTATAGCTCTTGAGGCATCTCCAGTGCAATATCTCATCAAATACATCAATTTCAACTCATCACTTAATAAAAGACTACTCATCATGATCTCAAACTCCTTTACAAATTGTAAATAATCAGCTGGGTTTCCATCGAAACACCGTGGTTCAAATTTAGGGAGTTTGATGTTCCTATTATCCCTGAACGGCGAAACAGTAACATCAACCATGTCATGCTTAACATCAGACACATCGTTACAATTAACAGACAAGTCACCATGACTTACTTTCCTGTTTGCATCCAAGACACTTTGTGCCTTCTTTGACCCAGGCATTGTTGAACTTGACCCAATTCCAAAAACGTTCCAGATATCGCTTGTTCGAAGAGGACTTGACCGGCACCAGGAAAGATGAACGGTGACTATCCAAACGTTCACCAACTGTTTGAATCCACCAAAATCTGTTTCTACCGTCAGAAACTGTCAGCCACGTCTCATAAACCGTTAATGCCCAGCTCTTGCTACGCTCGGGCTCACGCTGTTCCTTGAAGTTTTTCAGAAACGCTTAGTAATAACGGACGAAAAAACCAAAACACCGATTGGCCGCTTGAGAATTCTTTATTGTAACACCAACATATAAAAAATATTTCTACTAAGGTCTGTGAACAAATATTACAATAATAAATCACAATATTACATCTGACGGTTTTATTCTGACTTCTTTCTGAACAGCGACCGATGAGACGATGACTGTCGTATTGATGCCTCCGCGAAAATTGTGGAAGTTGATTTTGAGCAAACAACAATGAATTGATCGTTCAATCTTCAACTACATTGACAACTGTCGTTTGCGAACTCGTGTAGTTTGTCGTTAAGCAATTTTTTGAATAAGGCCTATTTACCTGCTTGACGCATATCCATTGTTAGTTTATTTCATATCTGTGCATACCTAATCGAATAAAACTTTTGCCTGGTCGCTATTTTACATTGTTCGATAGCTACTGTACTCTTAGTGTGTTTTAGTTTGTAGCCACTGTCATCTGAAAGTCGAATGCCATTAGTAGAGGTAAAAACTAAGTGGTTTAGAAGCTTATAGTAAAGTGTTAAGTTTAGTCTTAGGCGTCTTAGCCATAGTGTTTCTAATCCTAGTGTGTCACATCTAGTGGAGTATTTCGCACCATTTTCGGTTCCGAGTAATTTTGACGTGAAGTACCTCTGCACTCCCTCGACTTTCAGTTTGTCCTCTATGCGTATACTACTATACATGAATGAACAGTAATCAAATAAAGGACGCACACAAACCTTGTACAACAGAATTCTGGACTCATTTCTGTAAAAGTTCCTGAGTAGAAAGCCGATAAGTCTGCGTGACTTTGACACTTGTTTGGAGATATGTTCAGAAAATGATAAGTCATGTGAGTATTTCAGTCCTAGGTCCAATACAGATTCCAGTCGTAAGAGTGCATGGCTTTGAATTGTCAGGTCAAGTTCTAAATTGTCGCACCCTATGCAGAGCTAGCCACATTTTTCGACATTAAACTGGAGTTGCCAGGTGTCACACCATCTATCCATTTTTTCTAATTCTTGCTGTATAGCGTTTACTGTTATTCCGAGATCTGTGTTTTTGCATTTATAGGTCACTTGTAAGTCATCTGCATATAGTATTGGCTTACCAACACTAAAACATTCACAGATACTGTTTATATATATTATGAATAGGAGTCGGCCTAATACACTTCCCTGGATTACACCACTACTTACTGGTTTAGGCCTTGACATTATCGAGCCAACTTTCGTTATCTGACTTCGGCCACAGAGAAATGATTTTATCCAGCTCAGGAGAGGGTCACATATCCCTAGTGAGCATAACCTGCTGACTAGCAGATTATGGGGGACTCTATCGAAGGCTTTTGTTATATCGAAATATAGCACAATTACTAGTTCTCTGTTGTCCCTGCTTCGTGTAACTTCATTGAAAAAGTCTATGTGACAGGTCACACATGATCTACTTTTGAGGAATCCGTGTTGTGATGGATTGATAAGTTCATGTTCTAGTAAGTTGTCTGACACTTGGTCTTTAACCACTTTCTCCATTATTCGTGATATTACCGGTGTTATATTAATAGGTCTATAGTTGCATGCACTGGTTTTGGCCCCTGCTTTGTGCTTAGGTAATATGTATGTGGTTTTCCACACTTCAGGATAAGTTCCAGTTTCCAGTGACAGAGTAAATATTCTAAGTAACAAGACTACCATTTCCGTGCTACCATTTTTGTATATGACAGATGGTATGTCGTCTGTTCCAGTACTGCCATTTGACTTCAATGTCTTAATCGCTGAGTCTATATTTTGTATATTAAAATCTATTTCTCCTAATTTGTGGTTACTTTTGCAGGTCATTTGGAAATTTGGGGTCGGGTGCACTCTGGTGTCATTGCAAAACCACTCACTGAGGAGTTCACTTATAACCTGGGGATCGTTGTATATTACACCCCTATGTTCCAAGATGCTTACATTATTGTCTTTACTGCTTTTTAGACGTTTTTGCAATATCCTACAAAGTTCCTGAGTTTTGGTGTTACCCATTAGCGCTTTATTTTCCTCATGTTGTGACTTCATTTTGTGTTTCTCTTCAAGCAGTTTAAGAGTTTCATGTATTTGGTTTAACGCATTAAATTCCTTAAATACATGGTATTTCCTTTTCAATTTCTTTAGTTTTAGTCGCGTTTTCCGGTCAATAAATGGAGTTGGTGTCTTTAGGGCAGATTTTAGGGGCGCGATTGTGTCTCTTGCTGAGCCAACTGTTTTGTAGAAAATCTCAAGTGATACTTCTAAGTTATTGTTGATGAAGTATTCTTCCCAGTCAGAACTTCTCAACAGATCTGATAGGAATTCCCAATCAGCATTCTTATAGTCCCTATATTGATAGCGCACCGGGGAATTTTTAGGTGTGTATTTAGTTGTTAGTCGGAGGGGTAGCGTGCAGTACAATATGTTGTGATCACTGTTATCGAGTTTATTTCCCACCTCTATCGAGATGGGCTCTATGTTATGACAGAGGATTAAGTCAAGAGTATTTTGGTTCCTTGTAGGGAGGCGTACGCACTGCTTCCATCCTCCTATGTCTATAGCTTGTAGTAGCTCTTCATGGATTCTTGGTCCTGTACAGGTATCCCAGTTTACTCCAGGTAAGTTGAAATCTCCACATACTACTTTGTAGTCGAAGTCCAGCGTGGCTACATGCTCTAGTATTTCTGCAATAGTTATATCAGTCATTTCAGGGCTATTGGGGGGTCTGTATATACATCCCACGAGAATTTTACTTTCGTTTGTGTGGATGCTTATCCACTTAGATTCTGGGAGTTTGTCAGTATTTGGGTTATTGAAAGTATTGGAGTTAGTGGATTTATAGGCATATATTAAGCAACCCCTCCTCTTTTGTCAACTCTTCGTTCCTATAGATGTCGTAGTTGTCTATTACTAGCTTTGTGTCAGGTATATCAGTAGTAAGCCAGGTTTCAGTCACCATATTAGTGTTGCCGTTCTATGTATGCCAGGCAGCGAAGCGTTTATTTTATTAAGGAGATCTAGCATTCATAATAATAATAATAGTATATTCTCATTTTGTACATGAGAGACGCCAGTTTACAGGCATCATCAATATGATAAATTACATATACGATTAGCAATCATAATTAATAATAATGTTTTAATAAAGTACACATTTTTTCCTACTTGTGTAGGACACACCAAATATACAGGCATGGATAAGCATTAATTAAATTTCATAAATTCGGTTTATGGTTAAGTTACATGGTTGCTGGCGTTTTTGTTTTAATAATAATTATAATAATGTATATTCTCATATAAACATATAAATTTACATGAAAATGCATGCCATTTTTTTAGGTCTGTGGGAACAATATGATAACCAGTCATTCAATGGAGCACATCATGAAATATAGGAATATTGACTTCGCATTAACAAAAAAACCCAAGTAAGTTTTGGATGGATTAAAAATACTTGGGAAAAAATAAAGCTTGAAGTTATTCCACAATATAACAAGTCATTCAATGGAGCACATCATGAAATATAGGAATGTTGTCTTCGCATTAACAAAAAAACCCAAGTAAGTTTTGGATGGATTAAAAATACTTGGGAAAAAATAAAGCTTGAAGTAATTCCTCAATATAACCTGGGTGTGTACAAATCCGAATCTCATTTTTGATTTGATTTATATCCAAATTGGGTAATAAGGAAGCTATTTTTACAGATACGATCAGTTATGTTATAAGCTACAATCGTGAAGTTGTATTACAAATTGATACTTTTCCATTGGTATAAGAGTATATTCCACAAGTGTAATCCACAAATGTAATCCAGGTTGCGTCGTGGAGAAAGTTAATTCGTTATTAACCAGGCAACTGAAAGATACGGGACCAATAATGTTTGCAGATCATTTGTCATTGTAAATGGTCAAATATCCACATTATTCATTCTCATTCAAAAAGTCAAATGGAAGCTGAAATGGTGAGAGAAAAAAGAAGACAAACAACAGCAACGCAAAAGAAAGCAACGGGAGTCCTTAAGGAGTGATTAATAAATATACACATATATATTCTCTTTAGTAACTGTGGTTATTTTGGTACACAAACTAACTAGTCCCGTTATGCTAACTTTTATATTATGTGTGAACTAATATTACTGTCCTGTGTAGAAATGTTAATCATCTAGTTCCAATAATATTAAAATTTATAATTGTAGTTTGCTGTAACTACACGTTTAAACAACTTAAAATATCTATGTAGGGTGAAAAAGAGGGTGTAAGAGTCAGACGTATAAGTGCATTGTCATCTTTGAGCAGTCTGGTGACTGAGGAGATGAACACTGGAAGTGTGTTTGCATCGCGCACATTAGCTGGTAGTCTATTCCAAATGACTGAAAACTTATTTAAGAAGAAGTTGTACCGCACGTAAGTCTGACAGTGCTCTATAGCAGCTAGGTTGTGATGATTTCTAAGATTGTAACTGACGACAGCGGTAGGTTTAGTTAATGGCTCGGAGGAATGCAAGAGAAGATTAGTTAGCTTATAGTAAAAGATTAGGTTTAGCTTAAGGCGTCTTTTCCAGAGGGGTTCTAATCTTAGTCTTACGCATCTCTCATGGTATTCCAGACTACTTTCTAAACCAAGAGTTCTTGAGGTAAACTGCCGTTGCACTCCCTCTAATTTAAGCTTGTCATTTTGTCTTAGTCCGCTAAGAATAAACGGGCAGTATTCTAAGATAGGTCGGACACATACTTTGTATAATAAAACCCTAGTTTCACAACAAAAGAAATTGCGTGTTATGCATCCTATCAGCCTACGCGTTTTACGTCTGGCATAATCAGTCTGTTCAGCGAACGTTAGGTTACTAGAGTATCTAATACCGAGATCTACGACTGAATTGAGCTTAGCTAGTTTTCGCCCATTTATTTCAAGGTTTAGATCAAGCTTACTGTTGCCGATACAAATCCAGCCGCATTTGTCAATGTTAAAATTTAGGCAGGATTCAGCACACCACGTTGCAAGGCTACTTAGTTCAAGATGTATTTTATCTACCATATCGCTTAATTCATGAGTGTAGCAGGAGTAGACGACTTTGAGGTCGTCAGCATATAGGAATGGTTTACCTGAGGTGAAGCACTTGCAAATGCTGTTAATGTAAACTGTGAATAAAAGTGGACCTAGGACACTACCTTGCACGACCCCACTTGAGATTTGCCTAGGGTGAGACAATACAGATCCAACTTTGGTTATTTGTACCCTGTTGCTTAGAAATGATTTTAACCAGTTCAGTAATGGGTTGCGAATTCCACAAGAGTACAGCTTCTCAAAGAGAATACTGTGAGATACATGT